>OVAN01000862.1:0-49097 GCA_900406275.1 Anastatica hierochuntica | reverse complement strand
TATATATATATATATATATTCTCCTTTTTCTATTTGAAATCCAGATTAATCTTCAAGATCTATAGTGGTCATATAAACTTCACATTGGCAAAAAAAGAGAATGTATAATATATGCATACATTCTCCTTTTGTCTATGCGAAATCAAGGCTATGATCTTCAAAACCTATAGTTCCCATATAGACTTCGCATTTGCGAAAATGAGATTGTATAATACATACATTACCTTAACAACAATGTTGACGGCCATGAAATAATCAGATAAGATAATGAGAGAAGCGCTGTCAACGGTTCCATACTTGGCCGCGGTACCATCAAAGGTGATAACCGGCATGGCATTAGGTTGTCCCATCAAAGTGATAAAAGGTTTGTTCCTGTCGATAGTGACTTTTTCTCTATACTCACCAGGAGCCATCTTAATGATCACACGCTTTGTGTTTCCTGCAGGAACACTCTTTATTGCATCGGTTAGCGTTTTGAATTCGCCTCCCTTTGGATTCACCTGAATGCAACAACATACGTACATATTCAAAACACATGATGAGTTTTTTTGTTATCATCTAGACAAGGTGGATATAGTTTTTGTTTGTTTTCATACGGTAATGACACGTGGAGGAGTAGCTTCAGCAGCTACAAGAGCTGGATCTAAAGTGGCTTTACGTGAAGCTAAAGGACCGACGTGGGTCTTGAACCACTGCTCAACTTGTGGTTTAGCCTCTGGAATTGGTGTTGCATCATCTGCCAACACCATTGGTGTAACAAAGACTACGAGCAAACCTAATAAAATGGACACATTTGTGCATCCCATTTTTTTATTTTTTTATTTTTGTTTTGTTTTATTAAAACTAAAAAAAAAAGTTTTTTTTTTTGTTTTTTTGTTTGATTTGATTGAAGTTAGCCTTTGGGGTATATATATACTGTTACAGAAACTAGAAAAATTTTGAGATTCATTTTGGTTTGCTATTTTTGTTTGTGGTTACCCATTTTTATTTCTCCCTATTATCTCTCTTTGAATGTATTTTCCTTTTTTTATTTAAAATGTTAACAAATTGTTCTAACCACAGAAGTATCTTATTTTTCAGCCAAATTTAGTATTATCTGTATAATTTAGCTTATTTATTTTACTATTTTAGGCTTGTAAATTATGAACTATTTTCATTTGTTGATAAGAAACCAGAACAATTTCATTTCTATAATTATATTACGAAAATTTCTTTTTTTTTTAATTATAAAAAAAAAAAACAAATTTATTTTTGTTGCAAACAACACTAGTTTATACATTCCATAGTACATACCAATACAAACACAAGGACATATTCGTCATTTTGTACAAAACGACGTAGTTTTCAAAAGCTGAGGGAGGAGGAGGACTCAACTTGGCTCCACAAAGCTTCAGCATAAGCCTTTTCCTCTTGCTTCTCTTCTGCAACAATCTCTACTCTTCCTTCAGCTTCAGCTTCATCTTCTTCGTCTTCTTCGTCTTCGTCGTCTTCTACTTCTTCTTCGGTTACAGTATCTCCGCAGAAACTTCTACAGCTTTCCCTGAACTCAGCCAAAGCTTCTTTCATAGCCAAACCTGTAGCCGGTCTATCACTCCATCCATATTTTGGAGGCGGTACAACAAACGGCAACATGATATCATCAATCTTAGACCCGTCACACGAGTCCATTTCTTCGTGAGGTGGTGGGAAAACAAAGACGATCCCAAGCTCGTAGTTGCATACACGGAGTTTATTGATCGATCTGATGGCATAGCGGGAATGATCCTCCCGGTTGTTGTTCCTGGAGGATCTCGAAATGGTCTGTCCCCAAGCAGCTGCGCTAAAATTATGTGAACCGCAGTAAGCCCAACCGAATGAAGAAGACTTTGAACCTCTCATCGAGGTGAAGAGTCTCCTAGCCACCTGTTCATAGTTCATATAAAGACTTTTTAGTAAGAGTCCATTTTCGAAATCGTTCACAAACAGAGTTCTCCTTTGTTTCTTACCTTGATATGCATCGGGTGCCCAACTCTATCCTGAGGATTAGGAACTGCATCGTGAAGCACGTCGATATGTCTCAACTTTTGCCAGGTTTTCTACAGAGGATGGTCAGGAAACCAAGTTTTGAGATTCGTATTTTCCATCCACATATCGAATCAATCCTAAAGCAAATACCTCGGAGAAGCAAAGTAGACGTTTTGAAGACAGGACACCATGAAGGCCATTCTTGACTCTTTCGATGGTAGGGAAGATGATTTTAATGGAAGGAGCTTCGCGTTCTTCTCTGTTACTCCAACATCCCCACTGATCAAAGAACATGGACCAAAAACGTTTCATGCACAAAAACTTGTGGTGACAGCTTTTGAGGGTGTGCTTTAAAACAAACTGTTACCTCTGGATCCGATTCCTGCGAGTCAAAATGCTGCAACGCTTTTTTACCAGCAGCTGATGAAAAATCAGCTTGAAATCCTGCAGTTGCTGAGCCTCCAATCGAAGACGCACCTAGTGTAAGAAGAAGAAAAAACTATAAGCTTAAACACCATGTTAAGCTAGTAGTTTATAACTACCATTAGAAGTGCACTTACTGTAGACGAAATCAGATTCCTGAGATTCGGGCCACTTGTGACGGCCTAACACCTTTCGAGGAACACAATACAGAAGATGTCAAAGTTAAAGACTGATACAGTCACATTAAAACCTCAAGGGTTTGAAAGCAGGAGCCTTTTGTTCTTATTAATAACTAAACTTACCTCTTGTAGCCTCCAAATGCCAGTACATCTCTGAAGTGAAGCGATCAACGAGCACAATGCAGCGACGTGATGAGGTTGAATCAACTTTGACACATCTGTAATGGACACGCCCTGCAAAAGTCAAGAGAAGTCTTCTAATATGTCCATAGCCAGATGAAAAGTATCTCTTAAACATAGAAAAAGAGAGTATCATGCCTGTAATACATGTAGCATTAGTTGCACCTTCTGGTTGCTTCTACTAGAAGCAGCTGCGAGGACTTCATCCCGATAAACATATCCCACAAATTTACAGAACCCAACATCCCACAAAGGAGAAACCCATTTCGCAATATTTCGTGGCAAAAAGCCTAGTTGTACAAACTCTGTCACACAGCAAATTTGCACAAGTCATACAATGACCATTAATGTCAAGAACTTACAATCATCTATAACACATGAAACTACTTACCATCTCTAGAGTCATCATCAGGGTTAGCAACAAGGACGCTCACAGCATTCACATCAGCAGGCACATTAGTGTTCCTTCTCAAAACAAGTTCCAACATTCCGAGAGAATTTTCCCGGGTTTTGCTGATATATGAAGCCAAACGTTTCAGTTGTGCTCCTGTGGAATCATTAGTAGAACGAAAAAGGTAACTGAGGCCAACAACAGATGCTTCGACAGATCCCAGAAATTTTTCATTGAAAGACTGCAACAAGAATCGTACATTGAGTCAAGAAGTGATGCATTGACCAAAAGGTATAATATACAGAACCAATCGAACTTTTAATATTCTTTCTACATCAACTAAGGAAACCAATAACAAATGAATTCAAGAGATTAGTACTAATCAGAGAATCCGTACACAAAAGATGAAAGATTAAACTACTCACGGCATTTAAGCGAACAAATTCTGCAAAATAAGATGGCTTATAAGAATGAATTCCAGGCACCGAAGTCACAAGGTGACCTGCTGAGTTTTCAAAGTTATACTTTGTGAACTCGAGAATCCAATGGGCCTGACTGGGAACATCAGTCAAAAGCGATGCAACAAATCCAGCCAGTTGAGCACTAAAATCCGACCTTAAACCACGATTGACTTCTCTTTCGCAATGGCCAAAAATGGATAAAAAATCAGGGTTTGTTCTTCGTGGAAAATCTTGCCACCAAACTGTGTTGGTCACCTCATTCCACTGGAATTGTAAATCTCCATTAGAGAGTGAAATATGATAAAAGTCTCTACGAGTTTAACTAAAATCCCGCAGCCAACGTGATTCTGAGACTCATCTAGAATTCATTTTCATTACTATAAACTTACTCCTACACTCTTACCTGTCTTGCTACTAAGTTTGCAGATGTAATAATTACACGAATACTCTCTTCTCTTTGCAAAATAAACAGCTTGGGGTGATGACAAGCAATCCCGCGGTTATTGCGATCTTTCCCAAATGCAATTTCCTCAGGAAATGGTGGGAACCTAAGACAAGATTCAAAACTCTTTAAGAAAGAAGTCGTGAAGTGTAATAACAAACTGGAATAGAACCATGCATCATTCCTTTTAACGGAAATATGGTCAGGTATTACTTACACCACAGCTACGTTTGGGTAATTAGGCAAAGGAGCAGCAGTTCTTGCGTCAGGACTTGACCTCCAACATCTCTCAGCATGATGACATGCAATGGTCACGGGCAAGTGGGTAGGTATCTCACAACAGGTAAGAAACCTGCTAAACATCTTCATCAGACTCTTGAACAAACATGAGGAAGAAATGAGGATACAGTATCCATTTCATCTGTTTAAAACTACTACGGGACATGTAAACAAGAAAGAACTTTTCGACATACCATAAGATATCACTTGTAAATGTTGCAATAAAGATCTGTGTAATGCTTTCCACAGGGTGAAGAAGTTCGGGCAAGGAAACAACACGTTGACAACCAGTTGAGTTTTGCTCGATATACTGAAGACGATTTAGATAAAAGTTCTTGCCAGGTGTTTCGAGAGAAATTCGATAATTTTTCTCCTTATCAATGCAACTAATACTGGGAGTATCTTCTTTTTCCTTATCAAGAGGAAGCATAGTCCTAGTCTTATCATTAACAGAAATACAAGCAGCACCGTTATTCTCTACTTCGCTAATCAAGTCTGAGACACCACCTAGTCTTCTACCTATATGTATTTGCGAACTTGGCTGTTCATCCCCCACCCTTAAACCGGATAAACCATGATCCATCACATGATTGATCTCGGCACTCTTGACTTCTCTATCGTCGCCCACTATACCTACTCTTGTCCTTAACATTTTGGATTTACAACAGTTTACGCATTCCTTTCTAAAATCTGATACATTCGACAGCCTAAGGCAAGATACAGGATCATTACTGCTCAATATATGTCTACAATAGCTTACAAGAGAATTCAATCTCTCAACAACACCAACACCTTTTTGGGGATAAAACCCAGAGAATCGAGAATTAATTTCATTTTCCATCATAGCAAAAACCCTTTTACTTCTCTTCCCACCGGAAAAGGTTCCTCGAGAATGTCCTGATGAGACCGATCCACATCTATCTACAGAAACCAAAGCGCCTCTTCTCTCAAAATCAATCTCCTGAACCACAAACCCAACTCCACCATCTTTACAACACAAACCTTCTCTCCCGCAAACAAACAATACCTCATCGCCAATTGAAACCTCTTGAACTTTACCTTCCCTAACCCTAACACGATTAACATACACTCCATTCAAAGAACCCCTAAATCTCAAACTACCCAGATCCTCTTTTTCATTCTCAAACTCATCAACACCAACCAATCTTCTCCTAAACTCACTAAAACTAATATCGGGCAAGAGAATCACACCATCAAAAATGTAAAGTTTGCTACTTTGACTATCAAATAGAATCTGACAGTGATTTCTACTGATAGCTCCATGATTAAAGACGAAATCGCATGACCCATCACTACTACTTCGACCTATAGTATAAAGCCGATCTGATTCAATTTGAAGTAACTCTACAGGTAAACCAGAAGACCCAGAAATCAAATGTGAACCAATGTTGTGAATACGAATCAAAACTTTCTCGCAGTGTCGCCTTTTCATATCTCTGCAAATCACATACAATTAACCAAGAAACCTTCAATAAAAATCTCAACTTTGAAGAGGAAAGGAGAGAGAGAGAGAGAGAGCAAAAACCCTTTTCCCCAAAATGATTTTGGCTTTCTGTGATTTTCCCTCCTAAATCGATGTGTTTTTCTGTTTGGAAGAGAGGATAAAACTATCCCTAGACTGAATAAGATAACTTTCCGGTTAACACAACTGTTAAATAAACTTTTTTTTTACCGAGACGTAAAAAAAAAAAAAAACTTTTTTTTTTTAAATTATATTACTTTTTTGGGTTTCGAATGTTAATTAATTACGATATTATTAAGATATAATTACGTGATAATTTATTTTAGTAAAAGTCAAAATTAATATTCCCTCTCTTCGTCAAAAACTGTCATTTTGACATTTTCACACATATTAAAAAATTGTTAAAAAGTTTTACATGTCTTTCATTAATACTTAAAAAAAATTATCTCTCCAATTAATACGTTAAAACAATGAGGTTAAAACCGGAATTTTGCTTATAAATTTGCATCGAAAATGTAAATCGACACTTTTCGTAAAACAAAATTAAAACCCAAAACGACACTCTTTTAGAAACGGAGGGAGTATAAGATATCATTTTTATACAGATAATTCATTTTTGCAAATGGTTAGTAAATAAAATAAATGTAATGTGGAAGTAAACATTTTTGATTGGGTGATTAATTTCCTCAGTAACACAATAAAGTTAAAACAAAAGAATAAAGGCAAAGCCAAGCTTCCTTTGCCTTCATTACTAAAACATTCAAAGATAAGTAGTGGAAATGTGAGCTACATACTTGGGTCTATGATCATGAACACAACCAAAAATGTTACAATGCCGGTTTGATTCTGCTAATCTCACATAACCTAGAGCTCTAGAATCAAGAGTGACCTCTTCGGAAACCAAAAAAGAATCGATTAAACACCGAGAAAACTTTGTATTCCGGCTTAATCAAGAGCCATATTCTTCTTCATAGCTTCATAAACAATGTATGTAATGCTTGCCGCGGGAACTACTTTGAGAAGATTAGGTAAGAGTCCTCTGTAAAAACCTCTCACTCCTTCGCCTTTCATTGTTTTCATAAACTCTTGCTTCATTGTCGTCTCTGAACTATCCGCTTGCATTCTGATAAGAGTAAGGATTACAACCACAAACAAGAAAGTAACTTTTTGTTACGGGTTTTGGATTTACGCTACCTTGTTCTTACAACTTGTAACGGGTAAACACATGACGCTCCAAGTGCTCCCGATGTCATTCCACAGCTGAGTTGTATCAATGGACCGGGCTCTGCAAAAATTTTAAACTGTTTTTTAGCATATCGTAGAACAAACATACGCAAAGATAAAACAAGGATGTTCTAACCGGTGTCACGGAGAATATATGTTCTCGACAAGTCTTTTAGCGTTTCGTATGAAGCGAGGTCTATTCCTGCATAAGGGATAATCCCGAGAAGAGAAGGAAATAGACCCTTGTAGAACGCCCGAGGTCCTTCTTTTACCCATATATCCTTTGAGAGCTTCCACAACTTCGGTGCCTTTCCACCTTCGCTAACACAAGTTTGTAACCGAGTCTTCACGAGATCCATAGGGTAAATAGCGGTTTGAGCCACCGCACCAGCTATTCCACCTGCCAAAAGCCTCCCCAATGTACCAATATCACCTTCATCTCCTCCAATCACGGGTTTAAGCATTTCGTAAGCGCAAAACTTAATAGCACTTTCGGGAGCAACCTTCATGACGTTTAGCCCATTACCTCTAAAGAAACCCAACAGCTTATCTTCTCTCCATATCTTCTTAATAGTCGGGATAACCCCTGCGTGTGCTCTCTGAACTTGCAAAACAACTTTCAGACGATCCAAAGGCGCGGTAGCGGTTCTAGAAACAGCTCCAGCTAGTCCACCAGCGAGAAGTAATCGACTTCTCTTGACGTGTTTGCTGATACCATCCGGTATAACCGCTTGCTCTCCAATATCTATCAAACAAACTCTTTCCCAATGATGATATATATTCTCAATAGTAGCTTCATGAGGGTATAACAAAAGAAAATCTCTCCACTCTTCAAATGTTATAGTTCCATTGTTATCTTTATCAACATGCTCAACGAAACGAGCAAGTTCCTCATCGTCGATTTCGATCCCTACAAGAAACAAATCAAAATGAGAAAACTTTTTAAAGATTCTGCAACTAAAAGTAACAGAGTGGAATCAGAATCAGAATCACAAACCAGCTTTAACAAGAGCTTCCCATAGCTCTTCTGGCAAAATGCAACCATTGTGAGCAACATCAATAGCTTGGAAGATCTTGTAAAGCTCAAGCTCTTTAGCATCGATATATCGACGAAACTCATTGTAATCCACACACCCATCACGATTCGCGTCGCAGACTCTAAACAAATCCTTAGCGTACTTATACTCAGGAGGAATCTGAAGTGAAGCTAGACCGTTTTCGATCTGAGTGTAATCTAAGAACCCTAAATTCGAATTGTCGAAGAAATCGAACAAACTTCGAATCCTCATCTCTCTCTCATCCTTAGTCTCACGTAACGCTAACAAAACGTGATCCATCGTGATGGGTATAGGCTTCTTCATCGTGTTACGGTATCTAGATTTCGATTTCTCCGACTCCATTGCCGATTTTCGCAATCAAAAAACAATCAAAATCAAAAGCTTTGAATGATTCTATGAATCGTTCATCTTCTCGAGTGTATATATATACAGTAGATTGATTCTGGGTCGTGGGTTTTCTTCAGAAAGACGACGAAAGAGTCTGTCTTCTTCCCCCGTCAAAGACGAAATCACAGAGAGAAAGATTCAAACTTTTTGAATCAATTTGGTTCGATGAGACTCAGAGACGAAAAGGGTTAAAGGATAACGATGAAATCGAAGGTGGGTGATTCTCGAAATCGATCAATACGACGGCCGGTGAAGCAAAATCCGGCCTTCATCTCTCAGCCGCAAGTGACGCTATAACATAATCTCATTTCTCTATTGATTTTGCTGCCGTTTCCCACGTGCACGTTATGAATCAGTCATGTTGAAAATTATCGGTTTGAATCAAACCGATAAGTCAATTGCGTTTATTATAAGCCAAAAAAAAGAGTTAAATCCGGTTTAATTTTGGTTAATTTATGCACTACTACCACAAACCGAGGTGGTTTGATAATAACAAAAAAAAATCACATTTTAGAAAATCCTTTTGGAGTTTTAGTTAATTACAAAATCATTTAAAATTGTTGCTACACTTTAATTTTAATTCATAGTTTAATAGTTCAAATAATTTTGTTAAGGTTAAATATATCAAAAAATCTTTATTAAATAATCTAATGATATTTGAACTATCCTAGTATCATGCTATCATTTAATAACAAGAATATATCATTTGTCATGGAACAACTTCTTCAAGCAAAAAGTTCAACTAAAATTTTTATCATTAAATTTTTAAAAAATTTACAAAAATTTAAACCACAAAAATTAGCATAAAAACTAAAATTTATTAATCAAAAATTTAAAAATAATACTTTTGTGGATGTAGGTAGAATATGAGAACATTTTAATATTGCAATTTTGGTTTTTGTTTGTTTGAGTTGTTTGCTAAACTGAGCTTTTTATATGTTTTAATATGTTTTAGCAAGATTCACAATTATATTAATTAAGATTAATAAAAAAGGTTAGGCTAAAGAATCAAATAATAAAATCCGAGAAAATCCAAAACTCATTCAAAATAAATTAAGAACATTTTTCTCTAAAAAATGTATTAATCCATTCAAAATTATTAAATTAAAATTTATCAAGAATCTTTCCACTACCATAAATATTTTAAGTTTTTCCCTTACATAACCAACAAAAAAAAATATTATATATAGGTTGAGATCTACATATAAACAATGAAAAATATCTAGAGATATTTTAACACAACTCTTAGAACATAATGTTTATCTATATAATATCATAAGCATTATGAAAAAAACTAAATGTCATAACATATTAGACCACTGGAAGATAGAGCGGATGATGAAGATAAAAATAATTTAAAATTTAATGAAAATATTTCTGTATAGGAATACAAAAAATTTCAAAAATTGTTAATATTTTGAAAATCTTACATTTATGTAATTGATTTCATTTTGACGTAATTAATATAACGTAGAAGAAGAAATGAAAAGACGTGAGAAATGTGTATTAATATTTTATTTTGATGGGTCTATCATCTTTAATCTTTTTATGATGTGTCAAATTTTTCATGCCATAAAAAAATTTTAAATATCAACACGAGAAAAAATTATGTTATTATAGTATTGATTAACAAGTTCATATGAAAGTCCATTTCACAAAGAAAAAAATGGTTATTATCTACTTTTTTTTCTTATTGTCCCCAAATCTGACATTTGTAGAACACATGTAGTCACATCTTTTCTTATTTGAAAAGGATATAAATTTTTTCTTCCATTTTATTAAAAGAGTCTTTAGTTAATGTATAATGGAAATGACTATTTGGAAATGACAATGGCAACATTATATACAATAGAATGAGTGTGTCAGTGCAAATTAAACATCATCAAACAAAGAAAGCAACGATTTTTATATAATTCCAAAAATATCAGTGCATTGATAGTGCACTATTACGGCTCTCTGTTTTGCAGCACGAGTGTAAGAGAATGGGATGCATGCTATGGAGGAGAAAGATGAGAAATCACCAAGAAAATGCGCAAGAACGATTTCCAACTTCAGAAAGAAGATTTTACTTCATGAAATTTCTTGAACATTTTCAAAGAAGATCCTCATAGCATTTGAAGTTGATCAACAAATACCTGGAAAAAACTGAAGAGCTCTCCATGATGCCAAAAAACGATGTCTTCTTTTGTAAGACTGAATTAGCTTTTATGTTAAAGGGGTTGTGTGTATGGTTATCGTTATCATTCTTTCAATGAGGTTGGGGAAGAAAGATACAGCTGATAAAAAAATTGATTGCTTACATGGTAGCACGATCACCAACATCCTTGCGCGAGAACAAGGAACCTGCAAATGTTTTGGCGATCACAGGCGATATTGATTTCATGGGTGTTATCAATGATGTGACGGCGAAAGGATTCAATACTATCCTCGCTCACAGCGACAACATCAACACTGATCTGAAAAATGCAGAAACGGTAGCTAATTTTGTTCGTTGGAGCTCTCTTCTCAGTGGTCACTAGTAACTTATCAAAAGAATTAGTACAATGTGACTAACGATGGCTTCAAAGCGATTTTGGCCCATGGCGGTGACACAACCAACAATCTATTAGCGCGAACAACTAGATATCTCTTTTGTTATGACTTTGTGTTTACTTAAATGTCTGAGTTGGTTTAAGTAGTATGACTTTTCTAGTCTGTTTTGGACGTAACAAATTATGATTAGCGTTTCTGAGTTATTGTTTTCCATTGAAACTTGTTAGCATTTCGAGCCGATTTTGGCCCATGGCGGTGACACAACCAACGATCTATTTGCGCAAACAACTATATATTTATGTTTTAGACGTGACAAATTATGGTTAGCATCTCTGAGTTATAATTTTCCATTGAAACTTGTTAGATAAGTACTTGCATATGCTTTCGTTAAGGGCCAAACACTTCTTTTTATTTTATTGCACACTCTAATTGATCTCTCTGACTTTCACAAGAAACTGAACTCATCCAGAAAGATCTTAAAATAAACTGAAGAAAAGCTTTGCCACAAACAATTGATATGGTCACAAAACAACACTGGCCAAGAAACTGAACTCATCGTATCGTACTAACATTGTTACAAAAAAGAAGATCCTTGAAGACAAGGAAAAAAAACCAAATTAAAACTAAAATAAAAGCCATCAAGATTTTCTCTTGTGATGTTTTTTTGATGATACAACAAAACTTGTGAAGCAACTTGAATGAGTTTGAAGCACCAAGTTGTAGCCTGTGGGCAGAGTCAAAGATCTGTATATATATATATATAAATTTTACCTTATGGTTAATCTTTTGGCTCTCTCCTATTTGGTTTTAAAGGTTAGTCTGGCTTACGACACGAAAATTGTCGGCCTCATCATCGGTTAGATAGAGTCCGTCCCATTCGGAGATTCTTCTCGAGATCTGATACTAAGGTTGTTGTAGTTCTCGATACTACTTGTTCGATGTTTGCCTGGTCTTGACCGTATGTTTGAACCCATTGGAAATGGTTCCTACACATTCATTTTTCATATAACATAAGCTATTTTATATGTAACAAAACGATATGATAACGTTTGATTTTTTTACTTACCTGATCACCAGCATTTGGACCAGCGGTGTGGAAGAGTATAGGCCGACAACGTTTGTCTTCGTTCATCAAACTCGAGTTCTGAAAATGAGCAATAAGTGCTGATTTCCCCTGAATCCGACCATACGCAAGAGATGCCACTTTCTCGCTATTGAACTTTTCCCATTTCTTACCGTTGAATGCCTGTTCAGGTTTCTAAACTTGTAACCAATGCTCTTTCGTAAACGACATATAGTAGACACAAATCAACCGTACCTTATAAAACGGGACAATGTTTTCAGGTTCGGTAAGGTTGATGAAAGCATATCCTACATTGCATTTGTTCTGCGAAAACAGAGGGAACGGTTCCTTGACATCGAACATTGAAAATACGGTAAGCTACAAAGACTGCATTAGACTATACCTTGAAATCAATTGGCAAATAAAGGAAATCGTATGTTCCTTTACAGTACTCATCAATGGCAGCTAAAAGCATCTTCGAAGTATACCTAAACCATTATAAGAACAACAGAAAAGGAAAATTTCAGAGATGAAGCAGCCGAAATGAGCATGGAACCTATTAATATATCCAATGAACACTTACTTATTCGGAATGTTCTTTATCATCAACGTTGTTCGGCTGTCTTCTCCTCGTAATATGCGATCGACATCAAGCTCATACAGTTTCTTTTCAGCATTACTAGAGCTAGAATCGCTTCTTCGGTGTGAGAGATTCCTATATCGTTCATTAGGCAAGTCAAATGAGCCCGGCATTGAAAGCATTTGATTCCTTCCAGGAAAGAGATGAGGCATCCGTCGCGATGATCGTAGTAGAGCAGTTTTTGAATTGGTGGCATCCATTCGATTCCCGCCACCATGAGAAAAAACCTTATGAGAACCAATTTCCATTGGATGTGAGGGAGAAGAGCCATGAAACCCCATGCTCGAACCTAAATGAAATCCAGAAGTCTCAGGAGATTCAGCAGCATAGACTTGTCTTCTATCCCAAAAAGGCGAGTTTAATACCGGGGCAGATCCAACGTGGTGATGCACAGGCGATGATGATGCCATGACCATTAGAGGAGATGCTCTAGAGAATGTGGTAACAGGTGGTACGCGCTGAGAAGGAATGCCATTGCCGCGAGATGGTGAGTTAGACCACATCATGCCACTTAACGGACTATGCTGCTGAGTGTTATTAGAGTTGCTCCATAAGCTGAGGTTCGCCGGATGGGATCCTTGATTTATCGGAGATCCTACGACTTGAACAAGAAAACAACATATAAAGCTGCTCAGCAACCTTAGACAAGTGTTTATCAAAGCGGAATAGCGAGTAGAAGTACATTTACTTACCACTTCCGTAGAGTCCATCAACGCCACGAACATTGCTCGTCATAAAGCCTTCGTTTGCTGCTTTTTGGCCACTACTGACCATTTCAGAAAACGTCGTGGAGGATTTATACGGACTACCACTAGCAAAGTTGTCAAGGTAATCAGGAAAAGAGTGAGGATGAAGATTCGGCATGCTTTGGATTCCAGTTTTCGAATTTTCAAAAAGGTTTCTTGGCTCCTGAAGACCAACAGGCTTACTAGCTGAGATGACTCTAGTTGATGGTGGCAAATTGATACTTTGATGATGTTCAATGAAGGAGTTCACAGGTGACCTGACTGAATTGTGCATAGCTCGCATAGATCCACCATTGATGGAGGTCGAAGGTAATATTCCCGGGAAATGTCTACCTGAAACAGAGATGATGAAGGATGGGTATGAGTTGTGATCCAGGATGCCAAATCACTTAAAAACGAATAGTCATTTTAGTATAGACCACTCACCATCATCCGCAGCGAACTGTGGGGTAAGTTTAATCTGCCTCCCAGCAATCTCACACCCATTTAGTCCTCGTATAGCAGCATCAGCGGCTCGAACATCAAAGAACTCTATGTATATCTGCGAGTTCTCATGCATCGTTCTACGAACCTGCAAACAACAGGAATAGCAAAATATCAAAATCACAAAGTCGATAATCCGTCAACATCACAAAGCGAGCACCAGTGAGCAAACCTCTCTGATTTCTCCATATGAAGTGAATATTCTGTGAAGCTCTTCATTGGATATAGAAGAATCAAGATTATTAACCAACACTCCTTCGCTGGCATTCTCTTTTGCAGGATTTTCCTGATATCACATCGAGAGTAATAAGCAAGACATACGAGGGACAGGCACGAAAGAAACAACAATCATCCAAACAAGGGGGAAGAGAACAGTGAACAACACCTTTGGCGTAGAGTAATGAATGTCAAGCTTCCTTCCCCGTAAGAGCCTACCGTAGAGTGCTTTCACAGCATTCTGAGCAGCCCTTATATCATAGTATGATACCACGATGAAGCCATGATTCTTGCCAGATGTATGAAGAGCCCGAACATCTCCATATTGCTAAACAAGTATGTATATATACATCATCAATGAGAAGACTTCCAGAATTTCTAAATACATGTCTTGCCATAAACACGTACCTCGAAAAGGACCCTCAGCTCGTAATCGTCTATGACGCCATCAATATTCCTGACAAAGAGTATTCTGGATAAAACTTGTCGAGGATGTTCACCGACAACCGAAACATTACTGCCTCTCTTGCCATCTCTTTGGCTCACAGACGAAAAAACATCTCCATCAAGCTCCATGCCACCAACATTGCTGAATAGGTCACAATCATCCAAATCATCTCCAACATTGGCACGACACTTACAGCCAGCCTCCCCAGTTACTTCAGCAAAGAAATCATCCTCATCTGGAAGAAGATTTCCAATAGTTTGCGCCTCCATCTCTTCTAAAGACTCACAAGGTTCTTCTTCCTCGCGGTTTTCAGGCATAAAAGCTACCTTATCGCTTCTTGGCAGCCGTACTACAACACACAAAGATCACAAAACATTTCAAAATCAAGAGCAGTACAAATGATGACACAGTATTGCATCCAATCCAAAACAATACCAACCGTCATTCTCATGCTATACTCGCTTAAAAACATGTAAAAACCGAACCAGAAGCTTACGTTTTCGACTAAACAATTCAGATAGAGAGCTGGAAAACAGACTGCTCTCCCAGTGAGTATCACTTGTAGTTGTTGTTCTTCCATTAAGCGCCGCCCCAGACTCAGAAGTCGATACATACGAACATCTATCTCCACCACCACCTTCAGGAATTGAGTTGGTTTTCATGAAACCAAATTGTTTCTGCCCCAAAGAAAACATCACAATGCTTCACCTTTCTATATATATGATTGTTTATAACAATGTTAAGAGTTGAAAACAGAGAATCCAAACAAAGAGTTTAACCTCAGGAGTGATTCGAATGTCTTGTGTTGTTACTCCTCTTGGTTCCAATATATCCGACGGCATTGTACACAAGCTGATAACAACAAGATACAAAAGAGAGAGAGAGATCAAAGTTTCAACCTTTATCATTCAAATCAAATCCTATTACAAAACCAAATCCTCAAGATCCATGGTCGAAACAAATTTTTAGTAAAAATCTCTCTTTTGAAGACACAATTTGATTATCATTCTCATAAATTTCGAACCTTTTGTTACAAATTTAAAAGTTTTCTGCAAAAATTCAGAGGAAAAAAAAATCTTACCAAATTGTTATAAAACAGAGTCTTCTTCTTCTTCTTCTTCTTCTTCTTCTTCTCTCTTAGATTTCTTCAAAGCAAAATCTATCAGCTAAAACTTACAAGAAACGGATCTTGTAAAACCCTTTTCTTCAAGCTTCACGTTCCAAAAGAAAAAACACACAAAAAGAACAGAGAGATGAAGACGACGAAACAGAGAGAGACAGAGAGAAGAATTCTTCTTCTTCTTCTTCTTCTTTTAAAAATTCAAAAAAAAAGTGAATCGGTGTTTGTGAAATTTTCAAATTTCGTCTTCTTCTCAAAAAAAAAGTAAACTTGCACGGAGGACTTCGAGAAACAACCGTAATTGTATAATTCTCCGGCGAGACTCCGATCTCCTGAAGCTTGTTTCCGGCACTCCCTCCAAGAAAGAGAGAAGAGAGAGAAACGGAGAGGAGAGAGATTTGGTTTTTCGGTTAGTTGGATTACGAAGAAACAAAAAAAAAGTTTTTAAGGAAAAAAAAAAATGAATGGAAGAAGAAGAAGACAAAAAGATTTGCTACGCTGTTTCTGCCATAGATATAGCGTTACGGTGTGAGTTTTTATCTCTACCGTTGGATTAAGATATATTTACTGTCTCGTGGCGTCAGCCGTTGGATCTGGCTCATTGGGCGTCTTATATTTTTTTAATGATATATATAATCAAATGGACTAATTGCTCTTTGTTACTACGGTATGTATTGGATTGAGTATTTGATGGGAAGTGATTTTTAATGAGTTTTTAGAAGCTTTTAATGAACTAGGAAAGTAGTTATGATTTTTTATAGAAATTCTCTGCAATTCCAATTAAAACCATGTGATTTTAGTCTTTGTATTTTTAAAAAGGAAATTTCACTAAAACATTTTAAATCACTTAAAATCCATTTGTTAAAATATTTCCAATAACAGTGGATTAGAAAATACGTTTTAAAATACTCATTTCAATAACACTAAATTGCATAAGACTTTTTAAAATTCTTGTTTCAATAACATGAGATTTCATATTTTAATACAAATTACTTCAAATTCCAATTTGAATACACCCCCTTAGATCTCGACATTCGGATTCGATTCGGATTCATTCGAATTTTTCGGTTTATGATTCTAAGTCTCGGTTCGAGTTTCTTCATATTCAGGATAGATCTGATACTTTTTTCGAGTTTAGCTTTTTCAGATTCGATTTTTTTAGGGGTTTTTCAATTTTTCAAGTTTGTGTTCGGTTCAGGATTTTCTAATTTTTCAGATATTTTGGATTCGAGTTTTTTATTAACTTAGGCAAGTATATAGATATAAGAGTATAAAATAAGGATATATATGTATATATGTGTGTAAAAGTTTGAGGCGTCCACGTACTACTTCGGGATAAAAGCTGAAATACTTGAACATGAAATTCATTCTAATATTTTTATATATTTGATGGGTTAGGTTTTGAATTTTTCGAGTCGAGTTAAATCGGATTTTCTGGCTCGGTTTTTTTTAGTCATTCTAATATTTTTATATATTTTCTAGATTTGGTTTCGGATTTTTCGAGTCAAGTTCAATCGGATTTTCGGGTTCCGGTTTTTTACAGCCCTAATTGTTACATTCAATTATCATAAAGTTTAATGTTTTTTCTGCATAAATAAGGCAAACTTTACAGATGTTAAAAAAGCAAATGTTTATTTATCTGATAAAATAATAAATAAATGGATTTCACGCCTAATGTTTTGACTTTTTGAGGATAAATGTACAGATGTTAAAAAAAGAAAACAAAAAAGATTTACGTGAGGAAATAAAAAAAGGAAACGATAAAAACGCGTTAACGGAAAATTAAAAA
This sequence comes from Anastatica hierochuntica, assembly GCA_900406275.1. NCBI lineage: Eukaryota > Viridiplantae > Streptophyta > Magnoliopsida > Brassicales > Brassicaceae > Anastatica > Anastatica hierochuntica. Next base: position 31,549 of record OVAN01000862.1, on the reverse strand, counting down.
GAAAATAAACAAAGGATAAAGATAAATGTTTTGTTTATTTGTTTAAAAATTTTTAAATATATCTTTCTAAAAAATGCTTTTCTTTTTTTGCTTGTTACAGTCTTCACGTTCTTTCTCATTCTTGTTTTCTTTTTTTCACGTATGATACACCAAATCGATAAAATCTACTAATTACCTAAATTGTGGAGTTTCTTGATGAAGCTTCTTGCTAATTTTTATTTGTATTTATACAAAAAAGGGATAAGGTAATCAAATGCATCTACTAAAAATTGGTTATCTTATCCCTAAAAATATATAGTTCGATATCTTATCTCTAAAAATCTCAAACTATTAAATTTTAATCCAAAATCATTTTATTTTAGAAAAAAAACCAAGAATCCCTTGTAATTAATATATATATATATATATATTTGAATTGTACAAAACACAACTTTTACCCATGATAAGGGATATAATCAAAATGAAAAATATATTTTGATTGCTTTAGAATATATTTTTTTACATTTCTCATGTAAACTAATTTTGTAAATTTCCACGAAAAAATATATAACTAGTTTATGTGTTTTAAATATGTTCACTAAATTTGTAACTAAAACATTAGGTCATGGCATATGTCGGACAAAACATCGGTTTCGGATCTAAATTTTTAAAATTAATAAATGTAGATAGACTAACCTTTAAATGGAGACAAAACATACAAAATTTCATCCAAGTGTAAAAGTTTATACTCTCATAAATCTAAAGACGGATGTAACATCATTTTACTAGATATTTATTTCGCTCTTGTTCTAAAATTCTTCGCCTAAACTAATTACTCTCCTGTGTATCTGCTAGACGGTGGTCGTCCTACTAATTTCTTCTTCAATTCGATTTTTTTCAAACATTATACTATTTAACTTATAGGATTATACTTTTAACTAAAATTGACCCGTAAAAGCAAATAAAAATATATTATAATCACTAAAATCGTAGAAATTAGTTATTTTTGTCCAAAAAACAAGTCAAAAACTTTAAAAATCAAAACTATAAGTTTATTATATATTTCTATAAATTAAATTAAATTAAAAAAAATTCAAAAGCTAGTCTCTGATTAATCTCGTTTAATTTTCAATATATAATTATGCGCTATACCCAACTTTACCGCTCGATCAGCGTCTAACGAGTTCTACCACCTTGATTTTCTCTTTTGCTTATGCGATTAAAATTTTATTTAGTTATATTTTTCTTACTAATTATATACAAAGCCGAGCCGAGCTAATTCTAAGCCTAAGTTTTTTTAAAAATTTGCTTAGCTAAAAGATTAGAAGAAAGCTAAATTTGTTGTTTGTTGTTTAATAGCTAGACGCGGCGTGAAGGATTAGACATGGAATTTTGTTTTTTTTTAAACAAGAAAAGCATTTATTCTTAGGACACTCTTCTCAATTTTCCACGTGTCGATTTCACATTGGTTTAGTAAATCCTACGACTGATGTGACCTTCTCGATGCATATCCTTAGCTTGTGAACCGTTGGATCAATCGAATCTCTGGAAGACAAAACAATGATAGGTAGGTGTTGAAGCAACCATCAAATCTAACCTAACGTGACCGGTCTTTTTTCAGAAACCGGCTAAAATACAAAACCGGTTTAAGTTGTAGCTCCAAACCAACATTTAGCAGACAAATAAGCAATTTAATTGTTTGTTTAATGATACTTTGGCTTAGGACTGATCATCCGGACCCGAAAATCCAAACCGAATAAAATTGAGCAGAACTGAATCGAATAATTAAAATAACCTGAACAAGTACATTTGAAATGTTTTACGTATCCGAATCACACCGAAAACTAAACGGATACCCCAATACGCAAAATATATATTATTTTCTATGATTTTACAAGCAAAAAGTTAATTTTTCTATTAACTTATTAAAAAAAATCAGGTAGTTTGATTTTTTCTCGGAAAATTTGGGTTTTTTTCGGATTTTGTGAGTATGTTTCGGGTTTCATATCTATTACGATTCTTTTCAAAGATTTTAAAACTAACTTGCATCTTGAAGGACTTGTCCAGAAAACAATATGAAACTTAACCGGTTCTTAAATGTTTCCAAGATAGACGGACTCGAATTAGCCAGAACCGAATGGAACCAATTTGAACCTATCCGAAAACACGAACGTCCATCCCAAATTAGGCTGGCATCTAACTTCTTGCCTTATAGTATGTTTATATGATTTATAATACTTTTTTTTATAATCAACGGATATAGGACTCGTGGACTCCTAATCTATTAGGCGGAGTCATACCAGGTAAAATATTAAAGGCGAGTTAACCCCTCCTAATGCAGCTTGAATATGTGACTTTCACTTTTAATAGAAGGACTTTTATCACTAGATCAAAACTTCATTGATTTTTATAATACATATCGTAAGTAATTAGTTTACCATGCATGACTAGTTTTTGTTTTTTTGTTTGCATGCCTTTACATTTATGTTTACTTTAATTAAGTTTGCTATGTTATAAAGAAAGTAAGTTGGTTTTTGTCATGGATGATCCATAAATAAGTCGAACCTGGTGATTAGTTTAAGAAAATATAGATTTTCATGACTTTTAATTCATTTTGCTAATTGCTGTCATTAGTGTTTTAAACTTTTAATCAGCCTTTTTCTGCTAAGCAATTTTATTATTACATGTACGTAGCAATAGGACCATAGGTTCATGCATGAATAAATTATCTTCTTCTTTTTTTTCGTCACATGAATAAATGATCTTAAATATTTTCTTGTTATTCTATGATACAAGTACAAATACTTTAATTTATGAATTTGGGTCCGGTACACTTAATATGTCACTAGCTATATCAAAAATTGAGTAGCATATTGATTTTTTTTTGATAAAGTAAATATATTATTATTTGATAATGGTTTTTCTTCAAACATCACATACTTAACATTAAAATTTTTACAAAAAAATGAGTTTAAATTTTTAATATATCGTTTTTAATTAATACCTTATCATTCATATTGTACTCTCCTAAAAATTATGGTAAGATTCGGTAAAACCATTCATATATAGATATTTAACAATTTGAATACTCTAACAAACAAAATTTGAAATCAAATTTGAATATTGATACACATAATTATTGGTGTATGGGAGATATGAATATTCTGCAAAGTGCAAACATAAGTAGCAATGTGTACTATATATCCTTCTATTGATCACATGCAAAATTTTGCCTAAAATTATTTATCACTTTTGTATTTTTATACACAAATAAGTCTATAAACCAAAAGTTTCATTGCACGCCTTATCGGTACATGCGAGATAAAAGTTGAAGAGTATATAAAACGAGAGTCATATGACACACCGAACAAAGACTATATATCAATTTGGCAATTTGGTTATAGATTATGATTAAATAAAATAAAGATTCTTTAATTTACTACATAACATTGTGAGACCCCGATTTGAAAACAAGACGGTGTTGAAGAGAGTTTAAAATGATTGATTTTGTTACCTATTTCACCAAAATATATTTAGTTTTCGGTCATTTATCATGATAGAATCCCACAATTAAACGTGTTTATGTTGTAGGAATATCTTTTCAACAATTAAGTGTGTTTATGTTGTAAGAATATTAAAACCAAGTTGTCTTGGTTTAGCGGTGAAGGGGCTCCGAAAAGAGTTAGTGGAGCTGAGTTCGAGTCTCCTTGGCCATCCAGGCTGCCTTAAATGGTAAGAATACGTAGAGTGTCGTGGATCTCATGGGATTAGTTCTTGGGCCTAGAAAGCCTTTGGGATCATCCATGATTATCAAACAAAAAAATTTAAGATGAATGACCTTCCGAAAAATGATATTCCGGAAAAGCGCTAGGGAGAACAAAACATTGGAAAATATCATGTAGTGATTGCAGAGATAATAAATCAACTATTTAAATCCTCTCTTCGAAATAGCATTCTCGTTTGTCGGACATGATGGTCCCGTAGACCCAGAGAAAAAACATTGAAATACACGAGAAAGACATATTCCGGGATGGACAAACAGGGTGTTACAAACATATCCGAAAAAACAACAAATCAAACGGAAGAGCAAAGAACGAGACAATCAATTTGCAAAAATAATCAACAGATGATATTTTTGAATAAACTAATATAAGATATAGTTAAATAATGCAGTAATCATTAGATAATGTAGTAATCATTAAATAATGCGTTAGTTATTTGATTTTATTCACATGGTCCATGCGGTCTTCTATATAAGCCGTTGTCCCTAGAGATTTTCGTCGGTCTACCGACTTTATTTATTACTATACACTAATCCACTTACGCCTGTATTTTTAGAAAATACACTTTAGTTTGTACATTTAATCGTTAAACCGCAGCATTACAAGTAAGAAATAAAATTTGAGCATAACGAATTCGTCTAACTCGGTAGTAAAAGACAACCATTTTGAGGGGTATTAACCATCAAAATCAATTGCATGCAATCCGTAGCAAAGGTAACCTCTGTTGTCTTTGCTACGGATTACAAGCAGCTGATTTTGATGGTCACTACCTTTTCGAAATGGTCGTCTTTTGCTGTCGAGTTGATCGATCGTTAGGTTGAAGGACTCGTTCCCATATTTTAATATTTTCTATATTTCTCGATTTTTTCATTTTGTAGTTGATCGTCTTGCCAAAGAGCAACACTAAATAGTTTTCTATCTATCCATGTAAGGACTTTGATTCTGAATTCGCTTTCCTTAACGGAAAGTTCGTTACCACCTTAATGAAATGAATTTCAACAAAAAAAAAAAGATAATAAACTCACATTTATGCAATATATTGGAATTACATCTAAAATGTTATGGTCGATTCGATTCCGGTTCATTCGATTATTAAGGTTTAGAATTTGTTCGAATATTTCAAAATTTCAGTTCGGTTCATTCGAATTCGGGTAATTTGTCCATGGTAAAACACATGAGCTCACAGGTGTGCTTGATTGATGTTACTGATGAATCCTAGCTTTTTCAGGACAAGCTCGGTAATTGCTTACAGCCTTATCCCATGAATCAGAGGAAGCAAACAAAGCATGTCACAAGTTTTAATACACAAAAAGATGCCAACAAATTTTAATTTAAGAATTTTTTTTATATTACTGTGCTTTGTTATGGAAACTCATGTGATTTTAAACAAGGCACTAATGGTGAATTGTAAGATCTTTATTTATGTATACACATTTTGATTTTGTCAAAAGAATAACATAAGGAAAAACAAATGTTGGAGTGACTTTAAAATAAATATAAAGCTAAAAGTTTGGGTAAAAGATCTTTTGGGTTTGTCAATTTTTTTATTCAAGAATTATTTACTGACCAAACTGTGTTTACTGATTTTGACTTGACATCAAACAGCTACATGCCAACTTTTTTCCTTCTTTTTCATTTTCTCACAATTTGATTTTCTTTGTTTTTTTTTGGAATGGAGAAGGGTAATTTCCTCAGTTTTTTTAGTTTTTTTTTATTTAGTTACAAATGGATGTCCTTTGTTAATTTTGGATCAAAATTTTGGTTTTCTTTATTAACTTTTAGGGTTGGGCGTTCGGTGTTCTGTTCGAGTCGGGTTGAGGTTGGTACGGGTTTTAAACCCTAGTTCTAAAGGATTCTTTCGAGGTTTTAAACAGTCTGGATCGGGTTTGGTTTTGATTTTTCTTATTTAGATCGGGTTTAGTAAATCTATAGAACTTCAGTACATTCAATACTTTTTTCGATTCGAATAATTTTGGATTTCATGTTCGAATTCGAGTTTGGTTCCGTTGTTTCAGGTGCTTCTCGAGTTTTTTCGAATTTGTCGGAGTTATTGGATTTTTCGAATTTTGGGCTTCAAGGGCTTTTGAATTTTTCAGTTACCGATTTGAGTTTGGATTCTATAAAACTAATATCCAAAATACCGGCGAAAGAAATCCAAACGATATTTTTGCATATTGGTTCAGGATCAAATTCAGATTTTTCGTATCTAGTTCGGTTCCAATTTTTGGATCCGGGTAAAATGTCCAACCCTAATTCTAACAATTTTAGAAAATTGTAGTATCTATTATTGTTGAGAAGTTGTCAACAATTTCAACTTCGGTTTATTTGCTTTGTCTAAAGTTTTGTGTATTTGCAAAACACAATTCAATTTCCGGTTAGTTATGGTCTGAAACCTATTGGTTTAACACATCATCAACTTCAAAAGACACAAACTGAAAAACCATAAAACTTTTAGTTATGAATATTATCATTTAATAAACTTGAGAACAAAGTTATTACACCAACATTACCACTACAAACCCTAATACACTCTTTCTCTAGGTTAGAAGTTACTTAAACAACAAGAAACATATCATCTAAACAACACTTTTATCCTTAAATCTCCTTAAGAGCCTTCAATACATCAAGCATCGTCGGCCGATTAACCGGAGTTTCAGCAAGGCAAAGAACAGCAATCCGAAGCAGACGAAGCATCGGTTGCTTCGAAGCAACCGAGAGAATCAGAGGATCAAGAACATCCATAGGTTTGCCTTTGTTGATCTTCTGAATCACCCAACCAACTAAGTTCCCACCTTCACTCTCTTTAAAGTCCGGACCGGTCGGTTCTTTCCCTGTAACCAGCTCCAACAATATCACACCGAAGCTATAAACATCACCTTTAGTAGTCGCCCGCGCGCTCTGACCATACTCTGGTGGAATATACCCAAATGTCCCGGCTATAACCGTACTCACATGTGTCTCGCAAGCACTAATCAGCCTAGCCAATCCGAAATCCGCGACCTTCGGCTCAAACTCGCTGTCTAGTAAGATGTTGCTTGCTTTGATGTCTCTGTGTATGATGTGAGGGATGAAACCATGATGTAAGAAAGCTAATCCTCTTGCAGCTCCAACTGCGATCTTGAGGCGTTTAGACCAATCTAGTACTTCAAGAATCCCGGTTTGGTTTCTTAACCAATGGTCTAAGCTTCCATTAACCATATATTCATACACAAGAAGCTTCTCTTCGCTGAAAGAGCAATAGCCAAGCAATGAGACTAAGTTCTGATGCTTTACTTTCCCTAAAGTCTCCATTTCCGCAATGAATTCGCGGTTTCCTTGCGTTTTGGCTTCGCTTAGCTTCTTAACCGCGACTGTTTTCCCACAAGGTAAACAAGCTTTGTAAACTGTTCCAAATCCGCCGTCTCCTATGATGTTCTTCTTACAGAAATGATCTGTTGCTTCCACAATGTCTCCTAAACTCACCTTGAGAAGTGGTTGCTCAAACATAGCTACATTGATGCTTAATGGCTCTCTTGATCTGCTTCCACTTAAGAAGTAAAGATTCTGATCGACGAAACCTTTTAATCTGCTTTCCTCTATTCCCTCTGGATCATCTCTTTGCTTCTTTGTCTTTCTCATCATCATCCATTTAAGCAGAGAGAACACAAAGACAAAGACGAAGATCATACTCCCGAGCACGATTCCTGCAAGCCCCCAAGCACTCAGTGATTTCGTTTCATCGATCTTGCAATCTGATCCAACAACTCTTCCACATAATCCTCTGTTCCCTGAAAGCAATGCCTTTGGAAGATCCAAGCAAACACCATCTCTTGGCACATTTCCTTGAAGACTGTTCTTGGCTAGATTCAAGAACTTTAGATTAGGCAATCCACAGATCTTGGTTGGTATATCACCGGATAAGCTGTTCTCGGAAACATCAAGATACTCCAGCTGCATAAGGTTACCGAGATCCGCAGGGAGATATCCTGTGAACTTATTCCTGTGCAGATCCAAACACGTCAAGTAAGATAAATTCCCCAATGATCTTGGCAATGTACCGATGAAGAAGTTGTTACTAAAGTTCATTGTTTCGACTTTCCAAGCCAAGGAGATGGAGAACAGATCTTCAATAGAACCCGAGAAGCTGTTCTGTTGAATAAAAAGTCCTACAAGGTTGAGCATTCGCGACAATTCTGATGGAAGCTCGCCACTTAGATGGTTGAAACTCAAATCCATGTGTGTAAGCTCTTTCAAGTTCCCAAGAGAAGCAGGAACCGATCCATCAAGCTTGTTCTTGGTCAAGTTTAGCTTCACCAAGCTACCTAAAAGACCAAAACTTTCCGGTATATTACCTTCGAGCTGATTATTCGCAAAGTTTAATCCTTGCAGCTTAGGAGAGTGGCCTATCTCCTCTGGAATGGAGCCGGTAAGAGCATTTCCCGATAGATCCAGCTTTGTGAGGTTAGTTAAACGGGAAAGCGAAGATGGAATCTCTCCAGAGAGATGATTGTTGCTCAGCAATATCTCCACCACTACAACACAATCACCGAGTTCTTTCGGTATAGAGCCAGACAATCTATTGTTAGAGAGATCAAATATACCATGGTGCTGAAGAAAGCTCAAATCAGGCATGTCGGTTTGATGGAAATAAGCAGACGGTTTTGATGGAATCGGTCCTGAGAGATGGTTATAAGAGAGGACCAAGCATTGAAGCTGAGCAAGAGCAGTGATTGTCTCGGGAATCTCTCCTTCTAGATTGTTATTGCCGAGGTCTAATGTAGTTAAAGAAGTACAATCTCCAAGCTCTTTCGGTATCTTCCCTCCAAGCAAGTTTGAATTCAGACTCAGAACAGATAAAGAAGTAAGCTTCCCAATCTCTCTTGGTATTTCACCTTTTAACCGATTATCACTGAGAACTAACCGCTTCAACGAAGCTGCATTGCCAATCTCAACAGGCAAATAACCTCCAAGACGGTTATAAGAAGCCGAAAACTCCATCAAGTCCGTTGAATTCCAAAGACTTATAGGGATTTCTCCGGTGAAGTTGTTGGAATCCAAGTCGAGAACCATCAATGGAAGCTTAGAAAGATACTCAGGGATCGAACCATTGATCTGATTATTCGTAAGAACAAGCTGTTGAAGATTCCTACATCCAACAAAGACTTCTTCAATGTCACCCGAAAGAAAGTTCCCTGAGAGATCAATATCTTCCAACGCACCTGAACCGCAAAGCTCTCGAGGTATCGAACCATTTAACAAATTGCTAGCTAAACTAAGATGCTTCAACATCGGACAATCTTCGATCTCACGAGGGATTTGTCCTGTGAATCGGTTACTAGCAAGCAGAAGCGAGTCAAGCTCTTTCCATTCACCAATCCAAGAAGGTAATGAACCAGAAAGCTGATTCTTATCAGCAGAAAACGCAAGCAGAGGAATCTCAGAGAGCTCAAATGGTAGAGAACCAGAGAGACCATTGAAGGAAAGCATCAAAGTTCTGAGTTTCTTACAATAACCAATCTCTGAAGGAATGAATCCTGTAAGCTCTGCAGAGACAAGATTCAGAATACTTAAGTTCTGTAACTTTCCGATTGATTTTGGAATCGGACAATTTAGTGGGTTGTAAGAAAGGTCAAGCCTTTGCAAATTCTTCAGCTTCGAAATCTCTTCTGGTAATGGTCCTTTGAAGAAACAAGACGGAGCAACGAAGTTCTTCAACAAAGAGATGTTACCAATCTCCGGCGGGAGTCTACCGGAGAATCGATTCATCCCCATGTAAAGATCAGAGAGCTTGCTGAGTTTACCGATCTCCGGTGGGATTTTTCCGGTGAGTGAGTTGTTGGAGACGTCGAAAGATTCCAAATTCTTCAACTTCGAAATCTCTTTAGGAATCTCTCCGGAGAAGAAATTATCTGAAAGGTCGAGACTTGAGAGAAACCTAAAGGAGAAGAGTGAAGGAGGAAGCTTTCCTTTAAGAGACATTGAAGGCAGAGCAAGCGAATCGACTCTACCGAATCGGCAAGTAACACCGACCCAATCACAGTGAGAAGAAGACGAAACGTTCCATGAAGAAAGAACTGATGGGTCATCAAGAGAAAGCTTAAAGGAAAACAGAGAACCCATTTCTGAGGTTTCGTCAACAATGGCGACTGAAACAGAGAAGTGAAGAAACAAAAACAGAGCCACCGAGAAAACCCTTAACGAAAAAGCCATAGCTTGAGAGAAAGAAGAAAGACCCAGAGATTAAAAAGAGTTTCTTTAGAGGAAAAGACACATTTTTTAGCAGAAGAGAGGAAGATGAATAAGCTTTTTAGGCGCGATGAAGAAGATGAAGAAGAAGAAGAAGAAGAGAGAGAAGAAGAAGAAAGTAGAGCACGCAACTCACGTGACGTAGACCATTGATTTTTTTAAAGTTCGTAACTGCAAAAATTTAATCTTTTGTTTTTGTTTGTGTGAAATTGAAATTGAATTTTTGTAGATGAAGAAGAGAGAGTCATGAGAGAGAGTACGGCGCGAATCTGCAGAAATCATAACCACTGTACTAAAAAGAAAAAATAAAGCTGACGGGGTTGGTTTTAGAATATTCAAAAGTTTTGGGGTTAGATTGTAATTTTCGAAAATTTGATATATTTGCTTTTTGCACTTTTTTAATTATTTAATGAAAAAAGGCTGTTGAAATTAATTGTAGTTCAGTTAATGCTATATCCGAAGAGGCTTTACTTAAACCAGCAATATGATAACGATTTAATTTAGTAGTAGGTGTTATTACTATCTCGGTTTTGTATTAGATGATGTTTTAGAAGAATTTTCGTTTAAAAAAGACGATATATTTATTTACACTTTTATGCAAAATATTATGTGGGGTTTTTTACTGTTAGTATTCTATTCTGCAGTTTAATTTTTTATTAGTTGAATTAGACGTAGTTAATGTTGTTTTTATAGAAAAAAAAAGTGTATTGAAAAAATATTAGTGGATCGGAGTGCATTTTTTATATGATAATGTTTGTTTTTATATTTTCAATGACCAAAAAAATGTATAGTCAAACATATGAACTCACATGTAATTTGCATGTTTTACTAACATTTATGTAAATTTTTTTTGTTTTTGTGTGTTTGAAATTAGGATAATGAAAAAATGTGGTAATTATATATTGGTTTGGTCTTTCTATATAATTTTGAGAAATACAGAAGTAAGAGAAGAGTTCCCACATGTCCTCTTTCCCTTTTGGGAAATGTTGATGCTTTTTTCACTTAGGGATCTGTTTCCCATTTTCTATTTTCATTTCACATCCATTTCTATTTTGTAATATAATTAACACATGTATATTGTCTTTTAAATATTTAAATAGTAGTTTATTAAGAGAAATTAACTCAAATATCCACAAAAAGCATTAATTAACAAACTAACAAATGCCTTTTATTATTTATTTTTCTAACCCATAAAATTACCATTTCACTTCCAAATTTTTTTTTTCTTTTTTTTTGTTAAAAGAGAAAGCCCAAAAATATAATTATACCCCATTATTGTTTTTTTTTAAAACCTAAAACTTAATTAATGACGTTTTTGGTGGTTAACTTACAAATTCACTCTTTTATTAATCTTTAAGTTTAACCATTTAGTATATTTGTTTTTTTCCAACTAAAGTTTCTATTTTAATCTTTTTTTTTGTTAAAAGGCTTGCAATTTTAATCTTTTTTTTTGGTTCTAAATGTTTTATAAAATTTGTGCTTCTCACGTTTCATTTTTTTAGTTCTATCTTTAAAATATCTTCGAATGCATTTTTCGTGAACAATCACCAATAACATAAGTGAAAAAAAACGAAAAATGTAATTGAAATTTAAAATTTTAAACTCATGAAAATATTGAAGATCTCGAAGTAACAAAGCCAAAATAGGAATGTTTTTGAAATGGGTGCATTACAAAAACAAAACTACTTTAAGTCCAATTAATTGACTGATAGTTTTTCTTTTTCACTTGATCATTTTCTTCAATTTTTTCTTCTTTTTTAATCCTTTAAAATAATTTTAATTAATTGTATTAAACGTAAAACAGAAGAAGAAAATGACATGGACTTTGTCGTCAGAGATTTTTTTCTTATAAAATCAGAAGACCTATAGAGAACCATTAATTTCAGAAAATAATTATTACTTTTTTAGTTTTATTTGACTAAAATTTCTTTAGACGTATAGAGAAAAACATTAATTTCATAAATAATTATTACTTTTTTACTTTAGTTTGACTAAAATTTCTTTAGAAAGTTTCCAATGTATTTCATCATATCATATGCAACAAAATGTAACAAAACAAATAAAAAAATCCACTGAATAATAAAAAAAATATAGAGATTTTTACAAAATGACCCCATCATTATCATAATAATTACAAATCTTCCACCATAATTTAATAATCTCAAGCCTCTCAAAAGTCAATACAAACTCTCTCTTTCTCTTTCTCTGTACATAGAAATGTTTTGTGATCTCTCAAGCATTAATCTCAGAGTTGCATTGATTCTCTCTGCTACAGCTTCTTCTTCCCCAAAACATATTTGAACAAGTTGTTGTCTTCCCAAGTCTTTGTCCTTCCTCTATCTTCTCCTGCTCAGTTGTTGTTCGAGTAGGCGAAGATTCGACGTGTTCTTCGCTATGTCTCTCTGTTCCATGCGTCTCAAAGTTCGGACATGTCCCTTCGCTGCAGGTGCACATTGGAATGTTGACCGAAGGAAACGGGCTACATGTTACCGGACAGAACATATCAGAGGAAACCGAGGCTGCACGGGTTTTGCTACGTTGTTGTTGCTCTTCTGTTGTCGGTGAGGATTGATCTGTCGTGTCTACCGTGTGGAGCATACACGGCGCGCAGAACCCGAGTGACATTGGTAACTTCATTTCTCTGTTTAAGGAGCTCGGGAGTCGTTTGAAGGATACAATTCCGTGTCTGCAGAGCGGACAAGGAATTGAACCGGGCTGGTCAACTGTCACCGAGGGAACATTGCTCGTAGAGCAAAGGTATAGAGCGCATCGCACACATAGCTGATGTTCACAACCTGAAAACAAAACCCGCAAACACATTAATGCAACTCTCTTTGAAAGGGTATCACAAGAACTTAGTCCGAAAGTCCGAACCTTCAGCAGCAACAGTGCATGTTCTTTCCAAGCAAACCGCACAGATATCTACCTCATCAGTGATGGTTGCGGACTGCAAACCGAACTCTCTTTAAGCAAAACAGTCAGCAACAAATTAGAAATCACTCGAGTCATAACGAGGCTAGAGTTCGATCCTAAAAAACTCAATGAAGGTTTTGTAATTACCTTGCGATGTTGAGTATACTCAATAGGGGCAAAGATAAGTAGTTGGAATGAGGAAAACTTGGAATTACGACATCTGAGTTTGGCGAAAGCAACGGTTCTAACCAATGACGACTCCACATACGTGCTATATCAATCGGTAGCCACCTACAAACGTATTTTTGAGAAGGAAGTGATTCCTCGAAACAGGTCTCAGGAGATGAAATGAAAACATTAGAAGATTGCGATGGAATAATAATTTACCCGTTGCAGTTCAATGTCATCTTTCTTGCGCCTCTAGCAAGGAGAATCTATAAATGGAGAACCACACAAAACAAAGATTCTCACAACTTTTGTCTCTAAAGTACAGAAACAGGAAAGAATAAACTTTAGCTCAGTTCTTTTACCTGACAACATTTTAGATTCCCACCACAAGCGGCATAGTGCAAAGGCGTGCTTCCCGCTCCTGAAATCGGTAATTAAGACCAAGATTGTCATATTGGGAGCATTACAAAAACGAATCCTTTAGTTAATTAAGAAAGAAACCGGCGGATAGAGAGCTCAGACCAATCATATCCATTGATGTTCCATAATGAAATGTCACAGCAGAAACATTCGCTTCAAGATCGAGCAAAAGCTGCACGCAGTCAAATAATCCGTTCAAGGCAGCCATATGAAGAGCTGTGATTCCACCGTCAGCCGCCTTATTCACAAATTTCGACAATGCGCTGCACCATAAGGCAAATATTGTTATCATCGAGACTCTTTACAAACATAGAAGATGGTTTCTCAAAAGTTTAAACCTTTGCTCGGATTTGTTCCTCGGTGTGACCACACCAGTCTCAGGAAGAGAGTTTAGTTTCTCGCTAGGTACAAAGTCAGCCAAGACCAGTCTAATACACCTTGCGTGACCATTCACCGCAGCGAAATGAAGGGCTGTTCTTCCAGCTAAATAGTCAGCTCTTGTAACCTAAAGAACAAAGAGTTATTAAAGAAACAAACCTGAATCAAATCGTATAACAACTAGCGATGAAAACAACTCACATTGCATCGGAAGAGAAGAAGAGTTTGCACAACTTCCCAATGTCCGTATCTACAAGCTTGCATCAATGCTGTCTGAAAAAAACAGAATTCAAATTACAAAAACTCTCCTATTAGCTCAAACTTTACCCTAAGCTTTTCACATGTTAACAATCCTAAATCAAATTGAACAAGAATCAAACTTTAATCATTGAATCAGCTCAAAATAAATTACAAACTCTCGTATTAGCGTAAACTAAGCCTAAGCTTTTCACATGCTAACACTACTAATCCCTAAATCAAATCGAAAAAGAATCATACTTCAATCATTGAATCAGCTCAAGATAAATTACACTCTCCTCGTAGCTCAAACTTTAGCCTAAGCTTTTCGCACGTTAACACTACTTATCCCTAAACCAAACCGAAAAGTATCAAAATTTTAATCCTTGAATCGGCTCAAAATTAATCACAAACTCTCCTCTTAGCTCAAACTTAGCCTAATTAACACTACTAATCCCAAATCAATCGAACATTAATCCTCGAATCAGCTCAAAATTAATTACAAAACTCTCATGTTAGCTCAAACTTAGCCTAATTAACACTACTAACCCTTAAATCAAATCGAAAGAATCGAACTTTCATCCTTGAATCAGCTCAAAATTAAGTCTCATATTAGCTCAAACTTATCCTAATTAACACTACTAATCCCTAAATCAAATCGAAGGAATCGAACTTTAACCATTGAATCATCTCAAAACTAAGCAAAGTCTCAACCTTTTTCAAAACCCAAAAAGATTGAATCTTGAATTTTACCTGGCCACAATAATTTCTTGAGTTCACATCAGCTCCATTCTCAAGCAACAACGCGACGATCTAAAGAAGACAAAACAAACAAATATTAGAAAATGGGCAAAAAGATCTTTGTGAAAAAACAGAGATTAGATTGGGAAGAAGAAGAAGAAGGAGAACTTCGTTATGGCCTTTAGCGGCGGCGAAATGTAACGGAGAATTAAGACCACCGAAAGTAGAGTACTTAGCAAGGCAAGGATTGCAATCGAGAAGCATCTTCGCCTCCACGAAATCGCCATCTCTCGCCGCCGACACTAATCTCTCGCCGGAGGCTGAACAACCAAACGAATTACCCATTTCGAGAATCGTCTCTTCTCTCACGAAATCGAACTCGAATTCAATTGGATGTGATGAGAAATTAGGTCAACCGTAGTGGGAAAGATGAAGATATATGATCTGAAACAGCACGCCACCTCTCTCTCTCTCTCTCTCTCTCTCTCTCTCTCTCTCTCTCTTTCTCTCTTTCTCTCTCTAGTTTTGTCTGTAATGGGACAAAAAGAAGAGAGACAAATGAAGAAGCAGGCGGAACATAAAACATTGAAATTACTATTTTGCCCCCCTCCCACTTTCACTTGTTCCACTTATCCACGTGTCGCCTTGTTAATGCATCTTCCACTTTTGCTTTTTTTTTTGGTGAAAAACATAATTTTGGGGAGGTCAAATTTTGATGCATTATATTTAAGAGAGTGGCAAGAGTTTTACAATACACTCTAGTTAAATCCAAAGGTGGACATTCGGTTTTTCGATTCCATTAATTCGGTTCCTAAATTTTGTAATCGTATTAAACTCGAGAGGTTTTCGGTTCGGTTCGGTTCAGTTTCGGTTTGATTTGGATTCGGTTCCGATTGAAAGAATTAACCGTATGGGTAAAATTTTCGGTATTTTTGGATATTTTCGGTTATTTTTGAGTATTTCTATTTATTTTAGAATAATTTTAGATAATTTTTTGTATTTTCGGTTCTATTCGGTTACTCAAAAAATTGTGGTTCGGTTTCGGTTTTTTCGATTTGTAAATATTGGAACTGTTTAAATATTTTTAGTTTTTCTCGGTTTCGGTTCGGTTTCGATTATCGATTTTTCGGTTCGGTTGTTCGGTTCCGATTAGTTTGCCCAACCCTACCTAATACAATGAATCTCTTTGAATCAGTTTTACTTATTTTTTATTATCATGATATTTAGACGAAAAATATCTGGTTATTTTTGAATCTTTTTTTTCATTTTTTAAAAGATGTGTTGTTGTGTTTAGATGTAATCTTCTTGCAAAAATTTGATCGCAAAATATTTAGGGATGGATATAAAGGTTTGCTTCATCAGGAAACTGTCTTAGCCGCACTGAGAAAACTCTTCTCTTCTTCGTGTGGAGAGATCGTAGCTCTTGATGTATCATTCACTTATAGATGTCTCATGAAGTAAGACAAAAGGTAGTAAATTGTCATAGTGGTAATTTATGCACTTACTATTTTTAAGATGTCACATTCCTAGACACATTTTTGCACCCAATCAAATAATTTTCTGCCTCCGCCCTTGGAAGTAAGCTCTAAAATTCAATTTTGTATGCAGATGAACCAAACTTTAGGGATCGCGGATAAAATCTATTGATTTGTTTTCCGATAATTGTGTTCGGTATCGCTTTTATATCTCTTTTGCACTACTAGCATTATGGTTTGCGTTACGGGGTATGACACTAGTATAGTTAACTACTAACCATTTAAACGTACTCATATGAACTTTTCAAAAATTTTGATTTTTTCGGTTTTTAATTATATGTTTCACCTATTTACTATAATACAATTCATGAGACATATAAAAAAAACAAAACACATGACATCTATATAACACAATAGATTATAATATTGAAAAAGTTATGAGACATATATATAACATAATATCCAACATTTAGCTTGCAGAAGCAAGACTTATAACATGATACTATCCAACACTTACAAATATAATATTACACAACTAATTAAAACCATACTTCTATAATATTCTTTTATACATATATATAATTTGTTGCTGATGATGAGTTATGAAACTATTAGACCATCATATCCTTCTCACCAGTTTTATTTCTTCACTTTACTTTGATAACTTATTAGAGAACCCTTTTCATCAATTCATGTCATTGAACAGAGAGTTCATGAAGTCTTCATCAACCAAATCCTATATATAAAATAATAGAAGTTAACCAAAAATTATTTTACAAAAACTCATATATAAAAGTTCAAACAAAACCATAGAAATTTTTATTTCATTAACTCTAATTATATTTGTTTACCTGCTGATCCAAGAATGACCAATCATCTGTAAAATCTGGAACATCTTGTTCCTAGCAAATCAATTCAAGATTTCAAACATGGGAGGATCTGAAGATGTGCGAGGTTACAAATTTTTTTTAAAATCTTTACAAAAAGTGGTCAAACTTTTCCCGGTAGTATAATAAAAAGGTCAAATTTTTTTCGATAGTATAATAAAAGGTTAAATTATATTTTTCTGCACATGGCTAAAACTTTAAACCATATATATATAACAATCACTATACTTTATATTAAGTGGTGTCATATAAAGACTAATTACATGGAAACTTCTTTTACAATGATATAAACTAAAGAGGTACCTGATTATGATTAGGGTTCATGTTGAAAGTTATAGGATTAGTCTCTGGAGCAGCAAAAGTGTTTGACATTTCTCCACTAGTATGAACCTTCACAACAAAGTCAATATATATAAACAAATTTAGATACTAACAAATATTTTTAAAAATTTACATGATAAATAATATTTTTAATATATATATATACGATTATTATATATTTAATACTTGATAAGATGTTGTATCAAATTCAATCTTTGTACCTCGTTTATGTTATCAAAAGTCCAATCACCATCTTTTTCAAGAGAGAAAATCTCATTTAGTTCAGTAGAAAAATTTGGAGGGAGCTCAAAGTCAGTGGTCGAAGTCATCACTTCTCCTTGTTGCTGCTTGAGTCACATGTCAGAACAAAATCTCACAACAATGTATTTTATGTAGATATGTTAGTGAAAACAAATTAGGGCAACGACAACATATTTACCTTGTTGTGATCAAATTGAAAGTTACTTATGTCGCAAGGAAGCTCATTGACCATGTTGTGATCCAATTGAAAGTTACTTGTGTTGTAAGGAAGGTCATTGACCTTGTTGTGGTCGAATTGAAAGTTACTTGTGTTGCAAGGAAGCTCATTGATATTGCCAAGATCACCATATAAGTTGAGATCCTCCAGTTGAGGAACTTCAAAACTTGGTTGTGTAGTTGCATTAGCTTGTGCTTGAGGCTTATATGCAGCATTCTCATTGTTTAAGAACGATTGCGACCCGTATGAGAAGTGGCTAGATCCTGGTTGATTTGGAGTTAAGTTTTCTTCATTGATGATCAACTCTAGCTGATATGGAGTTAAACTTTCATAACTGCTTAGCTCTGGCTGATTTAGAGTTGAACTTTCATAGTTGCTTAGCTCTAGCTGATTAAGAGTTAGCTCTGGCTGAATAAGAGTTGAATTTCCATAGCTGCTTAGCTCTAGCTGATTAAGAGTTAGCTCTGGCTGAATAAGAGTTGAATTTCCGTAGCTGCTTAGCTCTAGCTGATCAAGAGTTAAACTTCCATAGTTGCTTAATCCTGATTGATTTGGAGTAGAGTATCCATAGTTGTTGAGTCCTGATTGAGTTGGAGGTGAACTTCCATAGCTAGTCAATGCTGATTGGTGTGGAGTCAAGCTTCCATAGTTGTCTACTCCTTCTTGATTAAAACTTAAACTTCCAAAGTTGTTTCCTCCTAGTTGATTAAGAGTTAAACTTCCATAGTTCCCTTGTCCAAGTTGGTTAAGAGTTGAACTTCCATAGTTGTAGCATCCTTGTTGATTAATAGTCAAACTTCCATGGTTGTTAAGTCTTGGTGAATCAAGACTTGAACTTCCATAGCTACTCATCATATTATTGTTGAAGTTATTACCATGAGTAGATGATTGTCCATGTTGTCCAACCCCAAGAACTTGAGATGGTTGGCTAATCTTGTTCTCCATCAAAGGTGGTTCAATGAAGCTTCTTCTCCCTTCATTTAGAGAAGGTTGGTTTGTGAAGTTGAGGTTGCTTTTGATAGGAAGAGTCATGTTTGATCCAATGTAGCGAGGTTGATAGGTGGATGACCGGTTCATGTAGTTGTAAGGGATAAAGTTGGAGCAGAGAGGCTCATGATGAGCGGTGTTGGATAAGAGTCTAGACTGTCCAAAACCATGTCTAGGTCTAGAGTAGAATGATCTATCATTAAGAGTTTTGTCATACCAAGAGCTTGAGTTTTTGAAGTAGTTGTAGTACAACTCCGTGATGTGAGAATTGGGATACATCAACTCTATGTCTCTATCCGACAATGTGCTTGAATGGATTGAACCTTGTTCCGCCACTTTCCTCAAGAATATCCGATATTTCTACATAATGTAACAATAACAATTTTGAGTTAATTATTAAAGCATAGAACGATATACATAATCTATGGTTTGATATATTGTTTCAATTATGAAATAAAGTATAAACATTAACGGTTGTTAAGTTGCATGGACTTCCAGTTCGGTGTCGACTTGTAATATGATCATATGCCACTTATATATTGTCTAAAACTCTTTCCAGATTTCGATATGAGATATTTATCCCTAACAAAATCGATTCTAGTAACGATTTTATGCTTAATGAAATAGTTTTAAGGAATTAGTGTAAATTGAAGTCTCGTCTTTTATATAAAATCTAAAATCATTTTCTTTAAAAAGAGAGATATGATCAAACCTGTAAATGGCTGGCTACATTCTCTCTTGTTAAGCCTGGTACATTCATGTACTCCAAGATCTTTTTCGGCACAGCCTCTTTAGAAGATTAAAGATTTAATAAACAAAACAAATATAGAACATTAGTTTAGTGTATATATAAAGCACAAAATTTATAAGAAATAATTATATATATTAAAAAAGTTCAAAAAGAAATTTAAAAAAAAACACTTACTATCAAGACCAATATGTCGAATAGCTTGTAAGAAACGGTCATGAAGAAAATCAGTCCACTTAATCTTACGCTTCTTGGTATGTTGAGGCAAAGACTCAACATTATGATCATTAGAATTACCATTTGATCTTCTTTTTTGATTTTTTCGCAAAACATCGATGCGAACAGAACTTTGATCATTTGTACTATTTATGGATCTTGAATCCGATCTTGATAAGCACTTTGTGTTTGTCGTCAAGACATTGACTTGGTCAGGACATAACTTGAGTTGTTGAGGTATTACACTAACAACATGATCTATGTTGTTGTTGAGGTTGTATCCGGTCCATGCAATGGACTTACCATTCCTCTTGTAAGTCAAAGCTAATTGATAAATCTTGGTTAAGTCAATAGCCTTGATGGGTTTTGGAATGAAACATAAAGCTCCACAAGTTAAACTCTCTTGTTCTTTGTTGGCATCGGATGATATAACTTTATAACATTTAAGAAAAATGTAAAAAAGAAATTGTGAGCTTTTAAAATTATATAATATAAAGTATTATAACTTTATTGAAGTTTTAAAATAAAATAAAAAATTACCTATGACTGGTAAATTTCCAAATCTTCGAGTGACTTCTGATTTTAGTTGTAGACCATTCATGCCAGGCATGTAATAATCTGTGACTATAAGATCAATATTGTTTCTTTGAACTTTAAGAGTAGACAATGCTTCCATTGAGTTTTTTGCAGCTAGAACTGTGATCTCCATAAGTGATGGATCTATAAAACCATTTAAACGGGAAAATAAAATTTATAAGATTAGAATATAATGTGAAAAAATTATAAAATTTTTAATTAGGAAAGAAATAAGATATTGCAAATATTATAAGGATTATTACTTTTTAATTTTTTGTAGCCTTTTAAAAAAAACGCGTAATTGGAGGGCTTATACAAGAAATCTAAATTTATGGAAATTTTTTAGATTTTGAGAAAATTCATAGTATAAGATAAACATATTCTTTAAATTCATGACATTTTTTAAAAATGTTTGCATATTCCTTGTTACTGTAAGGTTGATATATTGGTTATAAAAATATTCTTGAAGAATATCAATTGATTTCAAACTTCAAGATTAAAAGCATGCAGTACGTACGTAGACACGATGTAAACTGATAGGTTTTAAACTTTACATTAAAATAAATAAGCTCACTTGAATATAGATATGTGCTTGTAATTCGATTTAAATCCGGATGATTTAGAAATATAATTGTTAAATTTCACAAAGAGAAAAAAAAAACACATCATCTTCCAATTTTTAAATGGGCTCAAAATTAACAATTTCCTTTAAATCAGTAAATTGTTTTCTCCAAAAAAAATGCATGTCCATGCAAAAAATAATAAATAAAAAAATCTCAATGAAATTACAAAAAAAAAATTGATAACTCATCGGCTATCCGATCAGACTCCAGGTAAGAACGCACTTTGTGTTAATGTGTGGACTGGATACCACACACCCTGACCTGAGTTTGAATGTCTAACCGACTAATGTCGGGATAGTCAGATCACATTTTACTGGACTATCATGCAAACTGTTTGGACCGAAACCCAGACTCAGACTTCCCATCGTTAACGAACAAGAATTGTATGTGGTAGTAAAGATCTTACCTCCATATGTGGACTTCTCAAGCCTTCGTGACATTATTTGAAGGAAGATAGGATCATCGTCCACAACCATAATATTGATACTCAAGATAGAGCTTTGGTTGTGGAAAGATTGATCAAAAGACATTTTACTAATCTTTGCCTTAAGTTTTTTTTTTTCATCTAAGTCTCTATGTGTCTATGTAGGGTGCATAAACCACAATATTTAAAGGCGTTTAAAGTAACACGCTAATGTAACACTTGGCAATGTTATAGTGGTTTATATGCAAGTATTATTTGTAGAAAGAAATAATTAATAATACGAGATAAATATAAATTTTTTTTTAATTATTAGATTGAAAAGTAAGAGAAATAGAAAAAAGAAGATACAAAAAATACCATTTTTCGAAAAATACCGTGTGCTAATTTATGTAAAAAAATCTAGACTAAAGTAAGAAAAAACTAATGCTATCTACCAATAAACTTTTTATAGTTCCACAAAATAGTTTATTTTTATAAGAGTTCTATAATAAAAATTGCTTCGTTCTAGTAATTTTTGTTTGTGGGTTATGATTGATTGCCAAAAAGATTTTTTACTTCTTTGTTAGATATATGCTATAAATGGGAAAATCGTAGGATTTTGTATGTAAAAATGCTTTAAAAAATTTATGAATCCTTTTTGTTAAATTTATGAATCTATTTATCATTTCAAGATTTATTTTGATCTATTAGTGTAAACAAAACTTTGTATCTAAAAACATGTTTCCCTATTAATTTACTGTTATAGTTGCATGAAACCACACGACCGAGAAAATTGAAAATATAAGGATCTCCGGCAAATATAAATATACATTTGTGTTAAGGTTTTAATGATTTACACTTTTAACAGAAAATATTACTCTAAAAAAAATTAAAAATACATTGTTCTTTAAGATAATAATTACGCTAAAATTATTTAATACAAAATATTATATAGATATTATTTTAGTTATTTAATTTATAAATATATCACGTGGATTGCTACATTCAGATAAAATATTCCATCTAAAATTTTAATCAATTTTATCATATATAACAGGAAGAATTACGCATGTCGAATCAGTTGAATACACTAAAATCTTATAATTAATTCTGAAATGTCAAAGCGTCATTAGGCTTTTGTCGCGAGTCGAGTATTTCAAATCATTAATTTAGTACGCTATCTGAAAAAGTTTGAGCATAAATATAACGGTTTTAACGATGATTTTGTCGATAGTATAACGACTCAAACTATAACTTTTAAAATAAACAATCTTAGTTACAACATGCCACAATTACATTTTAGCATTTACCAATTACGCAAAATTTAAAAAGGTTAGCTAGTATTAATACTTACTTTAATGTATTTAATAATAATATCTTTATTTTAAATTTTAAAAATATATGTAAGAATAATAAACTATAAATTTTTATATTATAATTAAAAAATTTAACCAATAAAAATATATCACGAAATACAAACTCAAAAAAGATTTGAAAATTATAAACTTCAAACATCGCATAAAATAATGCAGACAAAGTTCTCTAAAAAATTATCTAAAACAAAACCGAAAAAAAACTAGACATATGAGATTCCAGTGATATAATCTGCATGACAGAAATAACTAAAGTTGATAACTAATATCGACTAACAAGTTAAATTAGTTTTGTTTATCAATCTTTCTTTTCAACATGTATAAAGTAGTTACTGCATCATAGTAACAGCATCCGCATTGGTGAGAACACATTTTTGTGTTCTCATCTAATATAATATTATTATTTAAATTTAAATTTTATTATTTAATTAAATTTTAATTTTAAAAAAATTAAACAAATAATATAGTGACAAGTGTTATTTGGTGTTCTCAAAGTTTTTTAAATAAAAACATTTAAAATATTACTTTTTATTATTTTTTAATTTTTAATGGTGAAAACATCTAGTAAGAACATCTCAATGCGGATGCTCCAGTGCTCAAATTTCATTCTCGAGATGAAATTATTATTCGTAATAATTCTTAAATTTCTTGTGAATAATGTGTGTTTCTTTTCATCCTAATCAAAAGTCAAAATATAGTCAGCTTTATTTTTTCTTTAACGTCTACTTGTGAAAAAATAGTCCGTAAGTTTAGTGTGAAAGTTTGTTTTAAAAAAATTGTGTTGACAAAAAAAAAATTGTGTACGTTAAGGAAACTAATGCAATAAACGATGAGAATCTAACATTATGTCAACACGTGTGTTAACAAAAAGGTAAGATGCATGCAAGACAATAGATTTGGTGTTTAATGGCTATTACTTAATTAGTTAGTGTCTTTCTCCAATTTAATTAAACATTATAATGCTTTTGTAATTTATTAAAGAGAAACTAAAGTGGTTTGTAATTAGGGAAAAGTGAATAATGTATGAAATGATGGGTTTTTGTAATTATGAAAAAAATTAAAGTATGTAGATCTGGCTTTGTAATTAGGCAAAATATGAATTATTTATAACTACTAAATTAAATTAATATTTAAAAAAATTAGTAATTAATATGGTTATGACAATTTGCAACTTTAACTGCCTTCAAAAAAAGAAAGAAAAAAGACAATCAGCTTTAACGTATTCACAATGACGACCAATAAAAAACGAGGTGTACATTAATCTCCTTAAAAAAATTATAGGATTCTTTTTATTTTTAATTTAAACCATTATTAATATAATTTTCTAATTTATTTGCAATATCCAACTTTTTGTGATATCTATTAATTTGTGGTATAGTGGTTTCCATCCATAGTTTTTAAGAGTTTTATGCACTTTATAATGTTAAAAAATATTAAATCATTAAAAGAAATTTTAGATAGATAAAGAGATATTTTTCCATAGATACATGTCATACAATATTGCCTTGTGTGTAATTACCTTTTTTATTTTCTGTTCACACCTTGTAAATGTAATTACTATTCTTACAAAATTTTTGAATGGTATAAAAAGGAAAATGGAGATTTTTTAATATTGCACAAAATTAGTAAAAAGGTAATTATATTAAGATTCATGTCAAAAATAGTGGATGGCCTCTTTATAATAAAATTATAAAGACTTCCACCATTTATATCTTATTTTACTATATTGATATTATTAGTTAAGAATCTAATATTATTTGACAATAAAAGATTTTTTAAAAAATCTAATGTGTGACACTCGTTAATTAAAAGGATGTATATATTTGCATCTAATGGCCAACTTGGAATTTTACTAACCATATAATCCTGTCGATAAATTTGATATTTTTTTCGTTGATAAATTGAGAAATTTGATGAAGAACAAAGATGGTTTAGAAACTTAATAACACAAGAATTTACCAAAGAAAATATACTGCAACGATTTATGATGTTCATATCGATCTATTATGCGTCTTTGCATTTATGGATTCTATTAGATCGAATATTTCTACCGAGAGTATAAATTTCTATTCTAATTTGGATATAATATATTGAGTTTATATTCAATGTTAGCAATATTATTCAACATTTATGTTAAGATTGGCAGAAAAATAAAAAGGAACAAAAGTATTCTTTTAGATTCGAACTTTCTTTCGAGTATAAGGAATACATATATCCAAATTATTCGAATCGAAAACAGATATTTAAACATTTTACTACCTATTACGAAATAAGAATAGTATGTGAAGATATCTTAACATTTCAGATTAATACTTGATTCATTTTTCATTCCTATTTTCACAATTTCAAAATGAAAACAACTATAAATCGCCTTGTAATACTTAATTTCCTCTTGTAATATTTGGTTACACATTGGGCCCCTATATATATAGGGCCTAAAGTATAACATGTAGCCTATGCATATCTCAACAAATATTGTGAAGAAAATGCTTAGCCTAGATCCAATTTTTATGTATAAAACGTAAGAAGCCATTTCGATTTGATACATGAATGGTCGCCATGATTTACAAGTACTAAAGACCACTAGTATCAACCAAGCATGGATTGAAAAAAATATTGCCAATAGCAATTTCACTAATAACCAAAAACTCTGGTGAATTCTACTGTCGAAATCAAGAGGAAAGACAGAGTGTGACAATTGCTAAAATTAGGGCTACAAAATATTATCACTTTCCTTAGATGGAAACTTTGGTTAGGAAGTGACAAAGTGGATTGAAAAGGACTTGTAACTAGACTAATTGTATATTGCTATATTAGTGCTATTAAAAGGAAAAATACCACTACAAAATGTATTCAATATTATTATGGACTTTCCATCCAAAAATAGTGCTTGATTTGTTTTTATCAACAAATGGACTACAACGAGACGATCAAATTGTCGGTTTAGCCTCATATGTTCTTTCTACTATGTGGTGGAGGAGGGTCGAACCATAACGTCTTGAGGATTAGCTGTGAAAATTTAACTTTCACGCTATAATAACCTCGACTAATATTTGACTTTTGAATTTTTTTCCAAAATATTTAAGTAACTAAATACTTTAAAAATATTTTTGTGTAGCTTTTAACAGTATAGTTTGTTATGCTCTTTAGATTCTTTAAAAAAATAAAAGTATCATCAGTAAAACAAAAAATTGCATGTTTTAAGGTGGTTTTGGCATTTGACACACAAAGAACGCACCACTTATAACAACAGACCAAAAATCGATACGCTCGAAGATATATTGAAACGGTAAACTAAAGAAAGTAGTTACATTAATTTGGTAATGTCCATTTCTATAAATCCAATTTACATTTATATGACCAAGAAAGTGTTGGTCTAGTGGTTCAAACTACGTTGAAGGGATTTGAATCGCTAAAGACGAATATTTTAATTATTTGGTCTGATTTTACCCTAAAAAATTAAGAGTCTATGTACCTTCGACCTCTTGATCATAAAAAAAATTACATTTAAATGTACAATTGTAGATGATTATATATTATAATATATAATGTCTTCTCCAAAGCCTACCAAAAATAATAAACACGAGAGATCATATAGATGCATGCATCTACATGCACCTTGAAACTGTGTGTCACTCACAAACAACATTTTCAATGTTGTTACTGCCACACACTCCACAAGAAGACAACCTTAACCGTTTCAAGTTCGTGTTTTGAGTCATATGCATTATCTCCATGCACGTTGAAGCTAATTTTGTTGTGTTCTTTCATTTTCTATATATATAAAATAAATAAGCACCAATAAACACTTTTTAAATATTTTGCTTCGCTTTAATATGGAGAAACGTACATTTGTTTCTTTGTATTTTTTGTCAAGAAACGTTCGTTTCTTTTAAACCAATAAGCTGCCGTGTTATATACCACAACTTTAATTAATAATAACAAAATGACGAACGAAGCAAGGGTCCAATGATAAAAATAAGTCTAATTAAAGAGGAATTTTTGAGTTTTGTTAGGAGATTTTGCCTCGCCAAAAACGAATATCTTACCTGATGTTGTCAACAGAAAAAAAGTAATAAGAAAACGTCAACTTATATTTAAATTACAAATATTTTACTTGTTTCTAATCGGTTCGGAATCTATGGAACATAAATTTACTCTTACACGAATATGAATTTAGATCATTTATCGCCTTTTAACTATGTTTTTTAGCAATAAGTGAATTGATCTATATTATTTATATATTAGTGTTAGTTCATTTAAACTTTTTGTGAAATCCTAACACGTCCTTCGAGATGATAACCATTTTCGGTCCATCTTGAATTAGATCTCATTGTAAGACCGCTAATAAACCTTTTTCGACTTTTCTACTATGATATCATATTAAGTTTTTCTAATTCAAAACTAATTGACAATAACTAAATTGACTCTTATTATTTATAGATAGTGTTACTCTTTTCACCTAACAATGCTTTTCACCTTATTTGAGTATTATGATATTTTTTCATTTTTCCGCTATTTGTATCTCTCCCTTGAATTATGTTAACAAAATCAAAATGGTATGATTTTTTAAAACATTTAAAAACAAAATTTCACCAATTATATGAGAGCTATGATGGGCTTCACCTAGCCCAACAGCTTATCCTGATTCATCGATGAAATTTTAAAAGGACGAATTTTTTTAACCTTTCCAAAAATAATCAATAAAATCCAAGACAAAAAGAAAAAAACGAATTTGTTAACTAACAAAATAAATAAAATCAACATTTGATTGACTCAAAAGTCACAAATAAAGACAAAAAAAAAACACTATTCTTCTCACGTTTATAAAAATATTACTCTTTATTTTTCTCCTTACACAACCACTAAGAAAATAAACCTCTTAACGTTACTTATATATATACACACATATCTCTCTATAAAGACTTTTAAAACTTTAAAAGATCTTTCATATCTACATCTACTATATCTATAAAATGGCAACGGAATGCATCACAACACTTCCTCAAAGATTCAGTGAAACCAAAACCAAACAAGATTCTTCAATCTTTGATGCAAAGATAATAAACCAACAATCAAACCACATACCTCAACGGTTCATATGGCCTGACCATGAGAAACCTTCTAAAAATGTTGAGCCTCTTCAAGTCCCTCTTATAGACCTAGCAGGATTCTTCTCCGGCGACACGTTCTCGGTATCAGAAGCTACTAGACTAGTCTCTGAAGCTGCAAAGCAACATGGTTTCTTCTTAGTTACTAACCATGGTGTTGATGAGAGCCTCTTGTCTCGTGCCTATTTGTTTATGGACTTGTTCTTTAAGTCTCCGCCTTGTGAGAAGCAGAAGGCTCAAAGGACTTGGGGTGAGAGCTCGGGTTACGCTAGTAGCTTCGTTGGAAGATTCACCTCTAAGCTCCCATGGAAGGAAACATTGTCGTTTAAGTTCTCTTCTGAGAAGAAGAGCCATTCACAAACCGTTAAAGACTTTGTCTTAAGGAAAATGGGAGATGGATACGAAGATTTCGGGTAATGAGTTGGAAGTCCATGTAACTTAACAACAGTTCTCATATTAAAATATGTCGAAACTCTGTTTTGAAATGTTCAAGAAGACTACATAGTAATTGAATTTTGATTTTATTTATACAGGAAGGTTTATCAAGAATACGCGGAGGCCATGAACATTCTTTCATTAAAGATCATGGAGCTTCTTGGAATGAGTCTTGGAGTCGATAGGAAACATTTTAGAGAGTTTTTCGAAGACAATGAGTCGATATTTCGATTAAACTACTACCCTAAATGCAAGCAACCAGAGCTTGCATTAGGGACAGGACCTCATTGTGATCCAACATCTCTAACCATACTTCATCAAGACCAAGTTGGTGGTCTTCAAGTTTTTGTCGATAACCAATGGCAATCTATTCCTCCTAACCCTCAAGCGTTCGTGGTTAACATAGGCGACACCTTCATGGTACTTTGTTATGATCAATGTATACATTAACTAGTTACTAGATCATATGAAAATATATTTGTTAATAAGCTTTTCTTGTGTCTTTTAATCATGTTTAGGCTCTAACGAATGGAAGATACAAGAGTTGTTTACATCGCGCGGTTGTGAACAGCGAGAGAGAAAGAAAGACATTTGCATTCTTCCTATGTCCAAAAGGAGACAAAGTTGTTAAGCCACCAGAAGAATTAGTAGGAGGAGTGATGTGTGGTGAAAGAGAGTATCCTGATTTTACATGGTTTATGTTTCTTGAGTTCACACAAAAGCATTATAGAGCAGACATGAACACTTTGGAAGAGTTCTCAATTTGGCTTAAAGAACAGAAGAAGGTTCTAAATTAAAGACAACAATGTTGTGGCCAAGAATGTGACTTGTATGACTTGTAAGTTATGTAAGAGACAAGAGAGATGAGATGTTAAAAGACTAGTCAAAGTATCCTCTCTTTTTTTTTTTATCTTGCTTTATTTTATTTAGTGTAAAATAAATAAGCAAATAAATAAAAATATGTGCTCCAATAAATAAACTTATGACTTTTGATTCGTTAAATAGTATTTTTATATCTGTGGAGCAAGTGAATCAGTGGTTGCACTGCTCCCATCTCAGAGAACTATGATTCGAACCATGCATCTGTCTCTAGTGAAAAAAACTATTTGTCATTACGCTAGATGATAAAAAAGTAGTGTTTTTTATATTCTTGAGGGTTAGGTTTGTATTTTATTGCTACTTTGTTTGGATCAATGTGCTTGCCATGTAAGAACTAAGAAGACAATGTATACTTGCTTTTGCTGTCTTCGTTTGTTTTCTTCGATGGATATTGAATCGTTTTTTTTTTTTGGATAAAATGGATATTAAATCTTGGATGATAAGAAACCTATATGATGTTAGTTTGATAGTTTTACTTATAAATTTTGGATACTTTTATGTGCTTTGTTAAACTATATAATTACGTGAGGGTAAAAAATATTTCTCATTTTATTTTTGTTGGAATATTAGCAACAATTAACCCGAAGTGAGAGGAAAAATAGCAAACCTAAGAGTCAGAATTATGCGTGGGCATCTTAGTTCTCGAGTCGAGTATTTCGGTTCTTAGTTCAGAAATACGTTCGAGTATTTTTTCGAGTTTAGTTCATATTCGAATATTTACTTTAGGAACCGAAAAAACCCAGATATATGTTCGGGTATTTTTCTGTTTTATTACTTTGGTTACTAAAATACCTGAAGAATCCAAAAATATCTAAAATTATTTAAAAACTACTAAAACATACTAAAAATATATATCCAAAAGGACTAGAAGTACTCAAAATACTTTAAAAAATAAACGATATTTGGGAAATAAATATTTACTTTTGAATTTATATTATTTGTATATATAATATTTTTGGATGTATAATCGTATTTCGAGTATCAAAAACGGTTCATGGTTCGATTACGATTCTTTTGAATGTTGAGATTAAAACATATTTTATCGATTTCGATTCGGATATTTTCGTTTTTCGGGTCTAGGTATTTTTCCTAGACTTGACTTACTCAGAACCACTAATAGGAATGTGGACTATAGGAAAGAACAAAACCACATAAAAAGTGAAATTTGTTTGATTACATATATATAAAAAATAATTAATAGACATATAAACAAAAAATAGTACAATATCTAAAGGCCCAATGGGCCAGCCTTAACCTCTCATGTGGTAAGATAGGCCCTCTTCACGTGCTGTTTCACGTGCCCCTCTCTTTTGTCTCTTTCATGCATGTCTTAAATTATACAACACTTCACGACAATGATCTCTTTTTATCCAGTCCAGCTACACGACATCGTTTTAAGTCTATTTATGCAGTGTTTCCTCCTGTGTTCTCACTGTTTTCTTCTTTTGGATTGGCTTATAATTTGCTAAATAACACTAAACAAAAATACATTATTGTAAGCTTGCAAAATTGAAGAAATGGTCCTAGTAAGTGAAGTAAGTAACATGCACTAATGGATAAGTTGTTGTCACTATCAAAATGATAGCTAGATAGATCTTCAGGATCGTAACACTTAGGTATAGTTTCAATCAGCTCACTTTGGTCCTACTAATATGGAAACTATAATGTGAGAAAATTACTCGTGCCTCTTCATTTTTCATTTTTTATTTTTGCAAATTTATACTTTTGTCAACGTGAATTTATATGTAAATTTGGGCTAGTGTTTTTTCTAGCGAATATCTTCTATGATAAAATGCGTATATTTTAGGTTATTATTGTGATATTTCGGTTTATAGAAACATATCAATTTGTGACAAAACTTTAAATGAATTGATTTATTTACCTATATCACAAAAATACATTTTTTTGGTTATTTGTTTTTTGATTTGGTTATTTGTATCGTGCTGCAGGTGGTTCAAACCCTGAGCTGGACAATACATGATCAAGTTCTTAACCATTGCGTTACAGTTAATTTTATGTTATGTATGTTTTGTTTTAACTTAAAAGTTATGTTATTTTAAATAAAACATGAGTAATTCGGGTGGATTTTCCCGGATCTACCTAAAACTCCGAACAAATCCAAAATCTTTCGAATCTGAAATCGAAACTTGATAAGAGATTTGTCAAGTTTGATTAAGTCTCAAACCTCTAGGCC
>OVAN01000861.1:0-49102 GCA_900406275.1 Anastatica hierochuntica | reverse complement strand
TTTTTTCATTTTCTAGGGGTATGAGATGTCAAAAAAAGCCAAATTTGCCGGGAATCCTATTTGGACAAATCCAAATTTAAAGTGTCCCATTTTTCTAATTAAAATAAAAGTGTTAAATTTTATTTGCTTCTTTTTTGTGACAAATTAAAATAATATACTCTAATATATATATATATATATCTTGTATACTATAAGATGACATGTTAAATGTGATCTGTTTTCTCTTTTAACTTGTAAACATTTGGTCCTCTCAATAAAGTCTTTTTCTCTCACAACAATGGCGGCAGAAGAAGAAGAAGAGTCACAAAGGAAGAATTTACAGACAAGTTACTTCGATGTTGTCGGAATCTGCTGTTCATCAGAGGTTTCTATCGTCGGTGACGTTCTCCGTCCACTTCACGGCGTTAACGAATTCTCCGTCATCGTCCCTTCAAGAACCGTCATCGTTGTCCACGACAACCTCCTCATCTCTCCGCTTCAAATCGGTAATAAAAACAAATCATTCAAAGAAGAAAACTCTTTCTACTCCTTAAAGTTTTGATTTTTATTCGAAAAAGTTCCGATTTTTTTTGACAGCTAAAGCTCTGAATCAAGCAAGATTAGAGGCAAGTGTGAGACCTTATGGAGAAACAAGCTTCAAGAGTCAATGGCTAAGTCCTTTCGCTATTGTTTCTGGTGTATTACTTGCTTTCTCCTTCTTGAAATGTTTCTTTAGTCCTCTTGAGTTTCTCTGTGTTGTTGCTGTATTGGCTGGTGTTTTCCCCATTGTTGTCAAAGCTGTTGCTTCACTCATAAGGCTTAGGCTTGACATCAATGCTCTCACTTTAATCGCTGGTGAACAAAAAGATCAAACCTTTTTCGATAAACATCATCATTATCATCATGGTTCTAAAGAGAGGATGGTTCTGATTTGGTTAAATTTTGTTTCTTTGAGATAGTGATTGCGACGATAAGTATGGAGGACTATACAGAAGCTGCAACAATTGTCTTTCTTTTCTCGATTGCAGATTGGCTTGAGTCAAGTGCTGCTCATAAGGTTATAAGCTTTCTTCTATAGACCATTCGTTTGTGGTTCTGTTTGTTCATCATTGATTTTTTTCAGGCAAGTACTGTGATGTCATCACTGATGAGCTTAGCACCAAGAACGGCGGTAATAGCGGAAACTGGACTTGAAGTGAAAGTAGATGAGGTTGGAATAAACACAATTGTTTCAGTTAAACCCGGAGAAAGTATACCAATCGATGGAGTTGTGGTTGATGGAAGCTGTGATGTAGATGAGAAAACATTAACAGGAGAGTCCTTCCCTGTCTCTAAACAAACCGATTCAACTGTTATGGCTGCAACCATTAACCTTAATGGTACTAACCATTACACCTTTCATCATAATGATCTTAAAACTTTTTTAAGCTCTTTGTGTCATAACTTTTGTGTGTTATCTTCTTAAGGTTATATAAAGGTGAGAACTACAGCATTAGCACGGGACTGCGTAGTTGCGAAAATGACTAAACTTGTAGAAGAAGCACAGAAAACACAAACCAAAACGCAAAGGTTTATCGACAAATGTTCGCGGTTCTACACTCCAGCTGTGGTTGTATTAGCAGCATGTTTTGTTGTTGTACCGATTTGTTTAAAGGTTCATAACCTTAGCCATTGGTTTCATTTAGCACTTGTAGTGTTAGTAAGTGGTTGCCCTTGTGGTCTTATCCTATCAACCCCTGTTGCTACCTTTTGTGCTCTCACTAAGGCAGCCACTTCCGGGTTTCTCATCAAAACCGGTGACGCTCTAGAAACCTTGGCGAAGATCAAGATTGCTGCCTTTGACAAAACCGGAACCATTACTAAAGCTGAGTTCATGGTCTCCGATTTTAGATCTCTTTCTCATAGTATCAATATGCACACTTTGCTTTACTGGTAAGAGCATGAAACAATACTATATATATACATTGAAATAGATAGATGGCTAGAGACTTTTGTGAGATGTTTTTTTTCCTATAGGGTCTCAAGCATTGAGAGCAAGTCAAGCCACCCGATGGCAGCAGCGGTTATTGACTACGCGAGATCAATTTCTGTTGAGCCTAAGCCTGATCTAGTGGAGAATTTTCAGAACTTTCCAGGAGAAGGAGTTTACGGGAGAATAGATGGTCAAGATATCTACATTGGTAACAAAAGAATTGCACATAGAGCCGGATGCTTAACAGGTACTCTCAAAACTTACTTCTACTTATTGCTTCGAAGTCTCGCAATTTTCATTCTTCTGTATAACATTTTCAACATCTCTTCTTTGTGAATCAAAGTCCCCGATATCAAAGCTAGCATGAGACAGGGTAAGACCATCGGTTACATATACATCGGAAAAGAACTAACAGGTAGTTTCAACCTTTTGGACGGTTGTCGCTATGGAGTTGCTCAAGCTCTCAAGGAGCTCAAGTCATTAGGCATCAAAACCGCAATGCTCACAGGAGATAACCTTGATGCAGCTATGTCTGCTCAAGAACAGGTGACACTCTCATAGTCATTCCTCTCTCTAACCTTATCTACTAATAATAACAATCCGAAAAAATGCAACCAATAACAATCAAAACGTTACAAAATTTTGACAGCTAGGGAGTGCTTTGGATATAGTTCATGCTGAACTACTTCCACAAGACAAATCAAGAATCGTTGAGAAGTTCAAGAATCAAGAAGGGACTACAATGATGGTAGGAGACGGGCTTAACGATGCACCGGCTTTAGCTAAAGCAGACATTGGCATATCAATGGGGATCTCAGGGTCAGCATTAGCAACAGAGACAGGGGATATCATACTTGTCTCAAACGACATAAGGAAGATACCAAAAGGGATGAGACTAGCGAGAAGAAGTCATAAGAAAGTGATTGAGAATGTGATATTGTCAGTGAGCATAAAAGGAGCTATTATGGTTCTTGGCTTTGTTGGTTACCCTCTGATTTGGGCAGCAGTTCTCGCGGATGCAGGAACTTGCTTGCTTGTGATACTTAATAGTATGATGCTTCTACGCGATGAGCGTGAAGCTGTGTCTGAATGTTACCGTGCTTCTTCTCCTGTGAAGCTTGAAGATGAAGATGAAGAAGACAATGATCTAGAAGTGGGCTTATTACAGAAGAATGAAGAGACAAGTAAAAAGAGTTGTTGCTCTGGTTGTGGTGGTGGCTTCAAGAATAATCAACAAAGCTGAAAACCTTCTGCCTGAAACAGAGGTTTCTTTGTAGACCTTGTTTGTGTATTTATTTACTTTTATCACTCTCCTCTTTTGTAATATAAACAAATAAACTACTCTTTTTTTCATTTGTAAATAAATCACGTGTTTTTACTTTATCATTCCTATTTGTCAATACAATAATAAAAAAAATTTTAATTTTTGGGGCTAAGAATTTGATATAACAAGAAATATCTATGTTACTAAGAAAGAAATGCATAAACTTAGTAGATAAAAGTTATATTTGGCAAACATCAAAAATTGTTATTCACCAAAATTTTATAAACAAAAGTCCACTTGTAACGTGCCAGTTATAACGTTTGACAGATTAAATAAATTAAATTAATACAATGGAAATCTTTGATACTGTCCACAAATTATGAATGGTTATATTAATTAATCAAATCATTTTATTAATGGTTGAGTATTTTTTTGGACAATTGTTTGTTAATTAAAATGAAAAATATTGATCATATTTTATATATATCATCTTTTTCCGCATCTCATAATTATCAAAAACCATGCATATTATTTTTATGTTTTAGCAAAAATCGGAAAAAAAAATCACATATATCATTTTTTGCGAATATTATTTTTTGTAAAATTGTGAATATTGTTTTATGCGGAAAACGAAAATTATCAATTAAAAAAATGAATGTATTTAGATGATAATACAAATACACAAACGAATATAGTTGCATTTAAATGCATTATTTAGATATAAAATTCAAAAATAGAAACAAATTGCATCTGATAACATCTAGCTCACGCAATATCTAGATATATCTTAGATGCGGTATTGAGATACACAAAGAAGAGACCCAAATACACAAATTTATAGTTGCAAAGTTGACCCCAAAAAGAAGGGTTAATGATAACAAACTCATAAAATGGCAAAAACTCATTCAAACAATCCCACTTGTGTTTTATTATGATACTATTATATATACGTGCATGTGAGTCGTATATTTTTTTTGTTAGCCTTGTGCGAAATAACTTAAGAAACTATATAATAAACAAATTGTTTATTATTTTCAAGACATCGTCCACCTCAACTACACAATATTTAAAAGAAAGGCATTTTCATAGTTAAATGCAAAACAATATATATAGTTTTCTAAGTCTCCCTTAATTCACTCATGGCTCTCAATATCTTCAATTAATTATTGAAGCATACTTAAAGCTAAACAATCAGAATTTTCAAATCTCGTCCATGTATATATATATACCTAATTAAGCCAACCTTTTTCTTTTTATTTAAGATTCTTTTTGCCTCATTTTTCGTATAATTCGTTTTGCCAAAAATGTTCCAAGGAGGAGAGTCTAAGGCAGTGTGGATTATTGTCGCCACCATGCTATTGCTCGCGGCCGCGGCAGCTTCTCCAGCGGCGCGTGGACTACAAACGCCACCGTGTTACTTCGTGTTTGGAGACTCCTTATTCGACAATGGTAACAACAATGCCTTGAACACCGACGCAAAGGTCAACTATTCACCTTACGGTTTAGATTTTCTCCAAGGTCCAACCGGTCGATTTAGCAACGGTCGGATAGTACCAGACGTTATCGGTTAGTTTTATGACCGGTTTTCTTGATATACGATTTTTTTTTCAAAGACTGTTTTATTGCTCAAATTTGAGATAGTTTAACAAGCCACACCGGAATATACATTAACAATAGTCAGAAAATTTATTTTCAAAATTGTCATATTTATCTTCAAATGTTTTTGTTTTTGAAACTTTATGTTCAAATATGATAAGTGCCGGTCCAACATTTTCAAAAATTTTATAATGCCCTACGCACAATTAAAAGTTTGTGCTTTCTTTATTGTTTAAGCAAAAAATTTTGTAATGCCCCATACACCAATAAAATGGTTGTTTAAGATCGTGATGCCCTAAGCGATCGGTTCTATTGCTTATACTCCGGACCGGGCATCAATATTGTTACAATATTTAACAAAGTTGGACTTATTTTTTTCACTTTTAGCTGAGCTAGTGGGTTTCAAGGATTACATTCCTCCATTCACCGGAGCATCACGGGCACAAGCTAACATCGGAATCAACTATGCTTCCGGCGCGGCCGGGATTCGTGAAGAAACCAGCCAAAATATGGTAACAACCCAAATGAAAAATGATCTTATTCATTAACTTATCTCAAACTAAAACAAAGCAAAATTAAAACATAGGGTGAAAGAATCAGTATGAGAAAGCAAGTAGACAATCACCAAACCGCGATTATAAACGCTGCAGTGAGACGTAGAAAGCTAAAGAAATGTCTATACACAATAAGCATCGGAAACAACGATTACCTCAACAACTACTTCTTGCCTCTTTCTGAAACTCGGCGTCTGTATGATCCTGACCGGTTCGCAAGATCTCTCATTGGACTCTACCGTATATATTTGAAGGTAAGCATGTATAAAACATAGAGGAAACATACACAAAAAGACTTAGTACTTGATCTACTTTGTAAATTATTACTATTTGATGATATGCATTCTTTTATCGTGCAAGATTTTCTAGTTACTCTCTTGCATGGGAAGACATTATATTGTTTTACTCTTGCATCAAAACTAGTTATGTGTTTTTGTATACAATTTCATTAAATAACTTTTTTAATTCATCGACTTTATATAAGGGTTTTCTTGATAAATAGTTTTTTTTCTTAGATAATGAGTCTATTTAGTCATAAACTATTAAAACTTACACGAAGTTGTTGGTATAAGTTTATAAGAATTTTGTTAGGCTCAAATATTTATGAATTAGGAGGATAGTTATGATAGAATAAAATAAAAAAACAGTGAAATACATTGGGATGTATTGAATTGCGAATTTGATGGGATTTGATTTTTAATATGTTTTTAGAAGATTTTGATGAATTTTGGGAAGTAGTTGTGATTTTTACAGAAATTCTATAAAATTCTCTAAAATTCCACTTAAAACAATGTGATTTGATGTTATTGTATTTTTAGCAAGGAAATTCCATTGAAACATTTTAAATCACTTAAAATCCATTATTTAAATTAATAGTGGATTTGAAAATACATTTTAAAATCATCATTTCAATAACAATGAATTTATAGCACTTTTAAAAATTCTTAGTTTCAATAACATGGAATTTCAGAGTTTAACACAAATCACTCAAAATCATTGTTTGAATACACCACCTTCATTGTCAAAATAAATATGTAGGAATTATACATATTAGGAGCGAGGAACGTGGCTATGTTTGGAATAGGTAAAATCGGATGTACTCCACGAGTTGTTGCTAGCCACGGTGGTGGCATTGGCTGCGCTGAAGAAGTGAACCAAGCCGCCGATATCTTCAACAACCATCTAAAAGATCTAGTTACTGATCTTAACAACCAACTCTCTGGAACTAAGTTCACTTATGTTGACCTCTTCTCTGGAAATGGTCAAGATTTTGCCACTCTTGGTAATACTCTAATACTCTAACACTATAATTTTATCAATATATGTAATTTATATTTTTGGTATTAGGGATTACGGTTGGTGATAGGAGCTGTTGTACGGTTGAACCGGGTGAAGAGCTTTGTGCAGCGGACGGTCCGGTTTGTCCAGACCGAACCAAATACATATTCTGGGATAACGTGCATCCTACGGAAGTGATTAGTGTGATGATGGCGAACTCCAGTTTTAACGGAGTCAATACTTCTCCATATAGCATTTCTCAGCTTGTGAATTAGCTTTTAAGATTGATCAATATATAAACAAAGATTGCAATTGAAAATATATTAAAGAAATAATTTATAAAATCACATAGCTAGCAAGCAATAAAGATATCTAAATTATGAATTTGCTAAAAAGAGTTTCATAAATTTTTAAAATACGGTGAGATTTATGTACAAAGTTCTAACTCAGAACACTTTGCAGACTAAACGAATCAATCCCAAGTCTCTTCTTTGGATTTGTGAATTGCCTTTTTCTATAAACCTCTCAGACCACCACATGACAGCGTTTGACAATTCAGGAACTGCTTCAGTAAATCATAGTTTCCCCGTAAACGAAACGAGCCATAGCCGTGGCTCAATGGGTTGGTTCTATCAGTAGCTTCCGACTTCATTCAAGTGGATTCATTCACCCTTAACTGGCCTTGGTGGTTACTACAATGCAGTCTCCAAACTAGTCTGTTCCAGATTTTTGACTCGCACAAAGAACTGCTCGACATGCTTGCCTTCCACGGTCTTTATATCTCTGGGAGCGGAAGAGCGTATGCACCATCTTTGACATAGACGGCCTTCAATAATATTTCCTTTTCCAACAGTTCATCCGTGAGCTTGTCTATGTCAGGCGCTCTGAAATCGCAAGTGATGCAGTACAAGGGAATGAAGTTCAGTCCGCTGGAACTATAGTTAAATCAGTCTCTTCTCCCTAAAGGCCTTCCAAAATTTTGCCTCCTTTCATTCCCATGTTGCCAAGCTTCTCTATATCTATCTGCGGATGGATCAGAATCATCAATCGAATTCTCCCTTCGGAAATTTCCATTCCTTGGAAATGGTGCTGTGCTCAGCTTTTCGTCATCTTCTGATGGTGTCCCTGGCCTGGATTCAGTGTGCATACCGATGGATCTGCCTCTTTGCCCACCCGATCTGAAACCTCTAGCATTGTTAAGTGCTTTTGGGATAAAGCTAGGTACCTTTGGAACCGGGAAATCCTTGGGAAGAGAATCCATCTCCATAAAGCAGTTTCTTGCTCTCGCGTCCGTGATCAGTGCTGCCCAGTCCTCACACTTCATCAGAGCAGAAGCGTTTCCCATTACCTGTTAAAGCAACAAAAACGAGTCTTAGAAACTTTAACTTGAAACCAGACATTTTTGTAACTGAAAACAATATGAGTTTATTGCATCGAGATGTAACATACCCACAGAGCCCTTTTGGCACGGGTGAGAGCAACATTCATCCGACGGATATCAGCAACAAAACCAACCCCGTGACTGGAAGCACGCACACATGACATGATTATGACATCACGTTCTTGACCCTGAAACGCGTCTACAGTATTGATATAAATTTCTTTCACTTCTTCTTGGCCCAAAGCATTTCCAAACTCGGTTTTCAGGCATTTCAGCTGCAGTTTGTATGGAGTTATTACCCCAACGGAGACTTTACCACCGCCCAATGACTTCAAGGTTCTCTGGAGATGCATGTACAGCCCAACACAGAAGCGAGCTTCATCAATGTTCTCATAAGACACTGATCCACCTCTATGGGATTCCCTTCCATGGCTGACATCAAAGAAAAGGTAAGGCTTAAGGACAGAATCTTTGTAGTAAATCTCATCAGGAGCAGTCGAAACACTTTCACTGTCTGTGAGGCGTCCTTGGTAGAAATATCTCGAAGGGAAATCGCGTATTTGAGGGTGCATCCTATATTGAACAGTTAACAACAAAGTAGGACAGCCTGCTAACTGAAACCTTTCAAAGAGACTTCTACTGTATAATAGGGTTCCAGCCGCTTTGCTAATAACCGTAGCGGGAAGCTGCTGAGGATCACCGACAAGTACACATCTTGCAGCACCAAGAGCAAGGGGAGGAAGAACACCAACCTCACTAGCTTGGGCAGCTTCGTCGATGACTACCATATCAAAGCCATGCGTAAGCCGAGAAAACAGTTTACGACCACTGCTTGATACGGTTGTAAAAACAATCTCAGCCTCATTAGCGAAACTTGCCTCAAGACTTGCCCGAGCTTCTTCAAGATTGAAATTATTACCAGCACGGAATTTTCCCTCGACAATGAGAAGGCGAGACATTTCAACAAGATCTTTGTCTCTGGCTTCAACTGCAGCAGAAAGGCGCTGTAACAATGCATCTCTAGTCTGGTCTCTAACCATAAGAACGTCAGGGTCAACGCCAACGGATCCCTGAGAACGGTTAGCAAAGGCTGCAGCAGAAAGTTCCCTTTTAAGTCCAGCAATATCTTGGGCTAGCTGAGCTTCGCGTATTCTGAGGTTGTGCATGTGTCCTAGAATTTCATCACGGGACTTAGCTAATAGCTGATCACTCCTTCGCTCCACAGAAACTGCTTGAGAAGCTCTCGTTTGAGTATCAACACCTACTCGAGCCACATCAGGGCGATAAACCCTCATTTCCCCATCAATAAAACCACGATCAAGGACACGTGACAGAAGTTCATCGGTCGCAGCATTTGAAGGAGCGCAGACGAGCATCCTTGGTTTAGCACACAGTTTTGGCAGCGTACGAAACAGATTCTGGTCCATGTTTTGTAGGACTTCATCAATAGACCCGGACACAATATTATCTGAACTGCTCTCGTTAACTTGTTTATAACTTTCAGGTGCTAATTTTTTCAGCAAGGAAGTGTAGTACTGCTGATACTGTACCAAATGGATGACATTCAACATTCCCCAAACTGTGTGCGTCTTGCCTGTTCCTGGAGGGCCTTGAACAAGAGTAAATGGCCATGGATCTTGCCTCTTCACCCCACTGCTAGTACCAGCTGCAGTATGCATTGCCGCCCAGTGGATTGCTGCCAACTGCGGAGCATTAAAGCTTCTATGTAAATGGCCAGCGAAGCTCGGAGTAAAACAATCAGGCACCGTAGGAGTTTGCTCTGCGTAATTAGGAAACTGCTCTGGACTGGGCCTGAGAATTGCATTTTGCATCTGAAGGATACATGAGTTTCACCTGTGTCAGCATGACTGAAAACATCTATGAAAGATTTGTACGAGAAAACAAAACCAACCTGTGGGTTAAGCTGAGAAAAGGTATGCAAAGCAACATATTCCCTCTGTGTCGTTGCAAGCGAACCAAGCACTGTCAGATGCCATATCTCCTTAGGTTTAAGCTTCCGTAAAATATGATTATCATCAATCTTGCTGGAAAAGAAAATTACAAAGTAAATGAGAGACAGGAAATAAATGTCTCCACTGAGGATGGGTAGAAACTCAGATATGCTATCAATAGCTAAAGCTAAACAAACAAAAAGAACATACCTGCTAGAGTCATAAGGATCCCCAACATAGAAATGGAGAATTGCTCCATGAGGGTCTCGAGTATCAATCGGTATGTATCTCCTAACTGTACCAGCTACACGTCCAGCATCCTCGTGCTCTCCTTCTAAACATAAAAACAACAAAATTACAGAATATACAAACAAGCCCAGCAAAATAAAAAACAACCAGACAATCTACGAGTTCCAACCACACCTGATTCAGGCACAGGATTTGAAAGAACTGCAACGTCTCCCTCCTTAAAAGCCCATTTACATTCATTTACCGAGTTTATTATCACATCATACCATCCTACACCAGATAGAAACAAAGACTAGCAGTCAGATAACAAGAGAACAGTCAGCAGAGAGTTGACAAAACTGCTGCCCAATGGCCTTAACAAACTTGACTTAGATCATGGGGTTAGTTACCTCTCTCCCTTCTTTCGATGGACTTTATTCTGACCTTCATGTATGAATTTGCCTCAGCCAATTCTTCCCATGTACTGTAAAGCTGGGCCCGGCACTCCTCAAAAAGTAAAGGTTCAAACACTCTGACATACTCATCCACTGATTCAAACCGCTCTGGAACGCACTGGAGATCAGTATCCTCTAGACACAAGAAAAATTTATACAAAAGAGTTAACTACACTATGGGTAAACGGCAAAAATGACAAGACATATTTGGGGGAAAGCCGCCCACGTGAAAAAGTTAATCAACATCATCCCTGCAAGTCAAATTCTCCACTGTGAAGCAACACAAAAGACCAGAGCCATTTCAATCAAAAAGCCTACCAAAATATCCATTTACATTTATAGACCATTCAGCATTTAGATAAGCAACAAATCATCCAGTTTTCCTATACTGGGCCAATAAGCCTTCTTAGCCTAGATATTAGAGACACCAAGAGCGAACTGATAAATGATGTTTTCCGACAATGCCCAGTACGTGATGTATACAACAATGGACTTCTATATTCCACTGTGTCCAGTGCCTTAACAGGTTAGAAATAGTAACAGGGATGACTACGAGTAGAAAATAACATCAAATATAAATCCAAAGAGGACAAGCAGATAAAATTTTCACCCAAGCTATAAGAATTCTGGCATCTACTTTTACAAGTATGATTAATCGTATCACCTTCCAAGTCCTGTGACCATTATGATTCTCACAGAGCCATGATTGGGGACACAGGGAACTGGCACCAGAGCAGTAAATTTTAATAGGCGTAATCGTTCCTACCTTAAATGATGATATCTTAATCGAAAAACTAGGAACACTCAAACACACGTTAAGCAGAACACAATATAGGACATACCTGGATGATGCCAGAACTTCTCGCTGGTCACCTCTCGTATAAGACGCTCCACAGATGTATCTTGGTATTGGTTATTACTTGTGGCTGGCTTCTTGAAAGAAGTAAATTTCTTGTTTCCAAACTTTGAATCTGCAGAACTTTGACTGCACAAAGAGACTTGTCTATTTGACGAATGGCCATTCTTTGGCTGGCGTGAATTTATTGGCTGCTTCCATGAACCCTGCCTTGATACAGAAGCAGACGTCGGCTCAGAAGAAGGCCCTCCCTCCCCGTTCATCCTCCTACTTCTAACAACCAAGCTGGACTGTGATTCGCCATTAGATTCTAATTTCTGTTCAGACGTTTCTGGTTGCATGCCACCATTAGGAATTTCAATTTGTTTCTGATCCCTAAGTATAACATGCCCTGGAGTCCCACCTCCTTGCTCAACAGGTGGAGGACCTAAACGAGATTCTCTAACTGTGCGTGTGACAACAGGTTGTGGGAAATTTTGTCTTCTAGGTGTTGTTGTCTTAATAGGACCAGCTTGCTTGACATCTTCCAGGTTAAGAAACATGGTCTGCCGGCTGCGTTTCTTTCCCAACATCGTCTCTTTTTGTTGATCCATCTTTCTTTTCACAGGGATATTAGCGCACTTCATTGCATGACTTGCTTCAACTCCTTTAGTTTCCCTCTGCTTCACTGGACCCTGCTCTTGTGGACCATCTATGGATGCCCTATCTTTAGCACCGCCTTCTGAAATCTGGCTGACGCTTCTCTTTTGAAGACCAGGGTTTGAGTCGGCATCTATTCCTATTGCGCTATTATCTTTCTCAGTCACTTTAGAATAATCAGAAGAGACATCAGCTTTTGGCTTACCGGTTTCTCCTGATGATACACCCTTGTAATCAGAACTACTATGTACATTGTCATTGACAGGAGCCTCCGACTCTGTCCATTCCCCTTCTTCTCTGTCAGATGCTCTGGCATCATTTTGAACTATTGAGGATGCAACCTTTGCTTTCTCAGGACATTTGTCCATCTTTTTTTCAACTGCTACATCTGTATGTTGAGCACCCGCAGGACGGACAAAGGGCTGAAAACCCGAGGCTGTCGGTGCGTGCAAGAACATTCGATTGTTTGCTTTATCTTGAGA
Organism: Anastatica hierochuntica; assembly: GCA_900406275.1. Classification (NCBI taxonomy): domain Eukaryota; kingdom Viridiplantae; phylum Streptophyta; class Magnoliopsida; order Brassicales; family Brassicaceae; genus Anastatica; species Anastatica hierochuntica. Next base: position 36,466 of record OVAN01000861.1, on the reverse strand, counting down.
GCACGATGGTGTTGCAAGCAAGCCAGTGGTATTCATGTTTGTAGATGAGATAGCCTTCTGTGGCTCATTGCAGTTTACATGATCATTCCCATCATCATCTTCTGTAGGAAGTTCATTAAGATCAAATAACAATTTTCCTTCTGAAGCCATCTAGTATGTATAGTCATATACAGTCGAAAATTCCAAGCTAGTCCACTTTAACAATAACAACACGAAATCAAAGGACGTATCCCCTCTAAAGACACCAGCTTCTGCAGAGAAAGCCAACAAACAACCACAATCAATTATTAGACATTCAGAACTTAAGAGCCAGATAAAACTTCATTAGACTTCAAATTACTCGAAAAAAGTAAACTCGACAAGACATATTCCTAAAATTTTGGCCATGTGAATCCAAATCCATTTCTCTAGATGTAAAGCTATAAACCCTTTAGTGTTTTACTAAGTCCAAATCAACGTGACATATATTCTCACTTTCCCCCTTTTTTCTACTTATGGATTCAAGGAGACAGAGTCTGCAATTTCACTAACAGAATGTGCAAACATGATTAACCCAGATAGAGATGATGATAAGAAATCTCATTCAAACAACAACCAAAAAGAATACTGAAAGAGAAACAATCTCTAAAATCGCCGCAACCTAAAACTGAAGCTATGCAAATTACGCGCATGAATCAGTTCTCAAAGACGAGATCAATGGAGCGGAAGATACCTAAAATAAAATCAAAGATCGAGATCGAGCAAACGAACCACAAACGGTGTCGGTGAGGCGTCGGCGGCAAAGGTTTCTCGGATCGCCCTAATCCCTAATCTCCCTCTCCCTGGAAAGAGAAAAACAAAACTCCGGCGAGAGGCAAAAACGAGAACTAACAGTTCGTATAGGTTTAGCGACGACGGCGACGAAGACGGATCGAAGATCTGGCAGTCGTCGTCTCTCTTCGTCGATTTTTGAAAAGAGAGAAAGAATCTGGTGGTTGAGAGACGATGAAGAACTCGTCTATCGAATTGGATCACAACCGTTGGATTAAAACCGAGGGAAATAATCCGACGGTGTAGAAGATAGTGAAGAAGCTCTTTGGGTTATTTGCGATTTTTTGCTATATATCCATTGACGTTAGCTAAATCTTATTTATAGACTTGAGAGAGGAAGGGAGAGGCCAAGTTTGGTTCGCTTCTATTATTATTACTGCCTCACACAAGGGCAAAAACTAGGTTTTATTTTTTTAATTATTATAATATAATATATAGTTTTTTCTTGGGTAAATTTATTCCCTCAAATTTATTCCCTCGGTTTCATATTATTTGATGTTTAAAGATTTTACACACGGATTCAAGAATCGCTAACTTTTATTCAATTTATATATTTTACATAAAAAACATCATTACCAAAACTAATTCAGCCAATAGAGAATTATACCGCATAATATAAACATTCACAAACATTAAATAACATTAAATTTATACATAAAATCTTGAAAACATCAATTAATTTGATACAATTTTCTTCCTCAAAACATCAACTAATTTGATATGGAGAGAATAAGTTTTAAATTGAAATACTCTGTTTCTTGCCTAGGTCTCTCTACTGTAACAATGCTTGTAATTGGGATAAAGAATATAAAAGCTCACATTTCCATGATTATTTTAATATTTAACGTCGGTTGATTTCGTTTTCATATGTATATTTTTACTTTTTAAAAATGATTCGCTTTCACATCGAACTCTTTGGGTTCAAGATACTTCGGTCTGTGAAATCTAATAATATGATTTTTTGGTGACCAAAAAAAACATTAGCTAAATGAATGATATACAACAAAAAAGAAATTATAAGTTGGAAATTTTAAATCAGCTTATGGCTACTTTTGTCGGGAAGAAGGGAAAAAAAAAGTTGGGATTGTGGAAATTAAATGCATATTTTTGAATGGATTAGTATTTTCTTTTTTGGCCATGTGATATATGTCACATATATAGATTTTCTACCAAATATTGTGTGTAAAGTTATTGGTGATTAAATATGAGAGAAGGTTGTAAAAATGGGGTGGTTGAATTGATATAATTTACAGTAATAACATTGAACTAAAATTATTGAATTTAGCAATATTATATATATATATATATTTATTTTTTGTGATATACAAAAAATTAGTCAAAAGTGAGGAAAAAGATTTTAATTTTTTGCCATATTATGGGTATAATGTAAACACAAAATAGTACTAGAGCTATTGGTTATACATCAAATCAAGTTATCGAATAAACAACGATTCATCAATCTTGAATCTTGAACATTGTTAATTAATTGTTGTTAATTGTTAAACAATGTTGGCCTATGGGCTTTCTCCATTATGATAAGCATAGATTGGGCCTTAATGAAAGTGTCAAGCCCAAAATTTTGCGAGGAGGCTAAACAAAAGTCTTTGTCCCAAGTTGCAATATAGGCTTGAAGATTGTAAGAAATGTGAATATTGTTTTTTGTGAGGTTCATGAATCGTGATAGAAACAAGAGCCAATCATCCTCACCAATCAAACAATATAGCTATAACTTGAAGAGATCAAAAAAGGTTTTGTGACCTTGCTCATATTACATTTTTGGTTTTAGTTATGATTAACTTAAGAATAGTTCGACAAAAGGATGATATAGCGATGTGTGTTTCTTTTGTATGTCTCCTCTCCTTAAAGGGTTCGTTTTTACATTTTTGTTTCATTATATACTATCTTTTAAGAATGCAAAATGTTGTTTTCCATTTACGAATCTCCATTACTAGTTTCAACTAGCCATTCTCTGTATTAATATTTTTTTTAAAAATCATCCCACGAGCCTAAATTTGGGTTTCAAGTTCTAAAATGATAATCATCGAGTATTGGTGTAAGGACACAACCAAAACTCCATTTCATATGGTCAAACATAAGGGACATCAAGAAGCATAGAATGTGTATGGAAGTAAGGATATGATAAACCAAATGATCTCAAAGAAAAATAGGAGAATATGATTACCACAAAAAGGAGAATATTCAAAGCTGTATTTGCTATTTGTGACATATACCAAATATTACTTGATTAATATAAATGGAGACACGACACAAGTAATAATTATTGGCAGTGAGAGTCTTGGTCAAAATGTTTTCATCACTAATATTTTTTTTATTAACTATTAACTATTATTATTTATAATATTTTACTAGTAATCCCATGGATATTAAGTTTTTACTTTTTCTTTGTATTTACTTAAATTCTTATACAGATGCGCTTCTTTTCATAAATTTGGATAACAACTACTACTAAAAACCATTGACTTACACATAGTTGAAGGAGTTACGTTCTGAAACCGCAAAGAAGTTAAGAGCCACAATCGTGACATATAGAATTGTAGATAGTTGGTTGCTTGCAAATGGTGTTAATTTTGCTGATATAAAATCAGTTGTTGTGAAACAATTTGGGAAACCAGACAACGAAACCTTTTTCGGCAACAGTAAGAAGGTACTTACTGACATAATGAATTTGCAACTAGATGTCATTCACCTCGAATTTTTCATTTGCTTCTTCCATGTCACTTCGGATGATATTTTCAAACATTTCATTGATTTATCTGTTTATATGCAATCTGATAAAGGTGGTGTTGGAAATTATGTTCAGACCAGTTCTACTGAAGGTGTTATCAATCCTAAACATGAAGAGAAATCAAAGTGAACTCGCTTTGAAATTTTGTTGTTTGTAATGACTATTAGCGGTTATTGACTTGTTTGGTATTTAAGCTTTTGAGTTGTTTACGACGTTATTATGGACGTTTCGGATGATAAGTATTTCATCTTATTGACTTCGTTGATAAAAAAAAAAAAGTTAACAAAAAAAACTAGTACTAAGAACCTATAAAACCAAATAGGTTAATTTTATCCATTTTGAACCTACTTTGCACGAAATCAAAAGAGGATACATGAGATAAAATTATCAAACTTAAAATTTTAAGACCAATTTATTTTAATTATCATTTCTTTAAATCTTAAATTTGGTTTATATCATCTTTGTAAACAATGTCTTTTATAGACTATAAATATATCATGAGTTTTTTTTATAAATAAATGATGGAGTTATTCATAAATACTAAATCACTAAATTAGTATTTAGATTTATTTTAAATTTTAAATTATTGAAATTTTTCTTAATAATTTACAATATTGAGTTTTCAAAATGAAACCGCAATCTTTCAAAATGAATTTGCAAGATTCCTACAAGCTTCTAAAATAACTTTTGTTGGAATCGTCATGGCAACGACCTTCCACCAACCACCAAGAGCTTTTATCGGGATTTTTGATAAGTCGAGTAACATCAATAAACATACATGGTCAACAATAACAAATTGCGTACATTTATATTATTCGAGAGAATAATTATTGACTTGGGTTTAAAAAACCTAATTTGATTTGAATTAATTAGATGTTTTTAATCAGATTTTTAGGAGACTTGTCGGAAGTACCGACGATGACATGAGAACTTGTCGGAAGTACCGACGATGACATGAGAGTGATCTTCTAGCAGTTTACGAGAGCTTATGATTTCAAAATATAAAGCATCCAACTTAACTATTTTCAATTCTACCCACAATTTCTATTTAACATATTCGGCTATCAACAATTTATTGAACAAAACTTCGACTGTGTGGACTCACCGAACGAACAATGGAGTGTATGTTCAAAGTCTACTAAAACTTAGATAACTGACTTTTTATGTAAGAATAATTATGTTATCAATGAGTAACGTTCCAAAATATTGAATAAATATTTATTCATGTACTAAAAATTAGCGTATACCATTTTTGTCAATTATTTCTAATTCTAAAATATTACAATCAAAGTTAAATATATGTTTTGTTTGTAATTTACGTTGCTGAAATAAGTTTCAAATAATCAATTTTGAGGGGAACAATTTTTTATTTGTAAAATTAAGATTTTGACAATAATTATTTTGAAAATATATTTGATATGTTGAATAATGAAAAATTTTCAAATATTACATGAACCATATATTGTTATCCATATATTGTTATCAACCATATATTTGATATGTTGAATAATGTAAAATTCTCATATTAATTAGTCGGATAAGGGACTCATATCAGCCGAACAAGGCCAGTAGCAGGTACATAGTCCAACTTCACCGTTGCCTTCACATTCAAATGTAACATCCGGTCCAAATCTAGTTTTGCATGTGGGACGGCATGCTATGACATCGCATGCATCAAGAACAGCTACGCATCCCATATTTTGCTTAACTATATTTAATAAATACATTTATTATATATAGAATGACATAAATAGTTATTAGTAATTTAAGAGAATTCGCTACTTTAAAAATATAAAATTGAATACAACCGAATTGAAAATAATGTTTTGTGAAAAAAAGTAATAGCTAATTTGAGAAAATTTTAAGATTGATATATATATACCTAAGGCAAATATAATAAGGAAGATGATAGGAAGAATAAGTGAAGAAGCTTTCTTGGCCATTTTGTGTTTCCTTTTTCTTTTAAAACTAATTACTAAATTTATTGTAATAATAGTTGATTGTTCTAAAAAAGTTGGATGCTACATAATGTAAATTTATAGCATTATGAGATGAAATAACTTTTTAGAAATACAATTATTTACCAATGTTATATGGTTGAACAAAAACTTATTTAATTGCAATGTTATGATTATGACATATAAATATGGAAGTTCACTGATGTCACGTTGAATATGGTAGTTTTGGTATGATAATAAAGTATATGGTTTATATAAATAAAATGATACTTAAGTGGCAAACATGTAACCAAATCGTCTTGGTCCAGCGGTGAAGGGGCTCTGAAAGGAGTTCGTAGAGCTGGGTTCAAGTCGCCTTGGTCACCCGGACTGCCTTAAATGGTAAGAATACGTGGAGTGCCGTGGACCTCGTAGGATTAGTCATTGGTCCTAGAAAGCCTTTGGAATCGCCGACGGTTACCAAAAAAAAAAGAAAAAGGCAAACATGCAACATATTTTAGCTTTTTTTTAATGGCTGAAGTAATCAAAATCCAAAGTCCATTATAGCGAATGAATATTTAATTTTGACCAAAAGGGAATCATTAATATCTTAATCAAGGAAGGTGCATGCAATGCATGGACTAATACAACATTGATAATTTCTTTGAACAATGGAATAATTATGTGGACATCATGCATGTCTGCCTAAGATCACATGAACATTTATGTCAAGTTGCTCAATTTTCATATAAACTTACATCTGAATAATTGGTCTGTCGGAGAAAGTTCCTCCAAATATAAATGACATTACAATAACAAAAACAATGCTCCAAGTGGATGAATTGTCTACAAACAAATACATTAGGATAATCAATTGGTCATCATCTTATATATATGCAAAGTCATACCTAATTTTCAAACCAAAAAAGTCTTATATGAATTTTGAAACTGTTATAGCCAATAGTGGATCCCAATTAATTTCGATATATAGGATCAAATAGTACATATAATTATTTATTTTTAAATTTTAGATACGTTTCTTATACTCCTTCGACTTTTTATTTTCAACGATGATCTCATATGTTATTGATCATATTTTATATACATCAAACTAAATAAATCCATTGTAGGTTGGAATGCAAAAATGTTATATACTAGATGCAGATTTTAATTCACTTTTGACAATATTAATGTAAGAGTCTTAGGTTTATTTACATATTCATATTTTGAACTTATTTCAATTCACATAAGTAATACCTTATATCTCAAAATTAGAATTTTGGTAACAGAAAATAAATAGTATAATCTTTGTAACGCTCTTTGTTATTTTTAAAACCGTTATTAAGTTACTTCACATTGTAATTAACCACTAAAAAATAATATTAATTATCATTTACCAACTAAGCCAGCCACAATCGTCCAACGATCATTGGAAAAAGACAAAGCGCTCGCATCTGGCCAATCATAAAATTACACATCATACATAGCTAATAACAATTATTTTTCCGTCTGTTTATTTATTTATTTTTAATTGATGTAATTAATCAAAACACAGTCGTCTTAAATATGAATCTCTGCCTCAAAAATATTTGCTTCCTCTGTTTCTTCTTCTTCCTCGTCGTCTTCTTCTTCTTCTTCGTCTTCTTCGTTTTCTCTTTTGCTCTTTATCATACATTTCTTCATCTCACAGAGATAAGGAAACGAAACAAATTCTTCAGAAGAGATAATAACACAAGGAAAATCTGAAACTGCCAAGAGACTTTTTACATACTTATATGTATAACACGTTTAGTTACGTACCTTAGCTCTTGAGATTTGAAAATTTTCTCGGATTTTCCCGAGATCCTTTGACGGAGAAACGAACAAACGGCTATACGGAGGCTCTTGCGTTGTGGCTGGATCTGGTCTCCGTTGAAATTTTCAGGTTCGATTCTTCACATTTGACTCTCGTTGATAACGTGGAATAGCGTTAGATGTTTATAGTGATTGATTTAGATTTTGGAAATTTTTGTTTGGGCGATGTGATTAAGCTAGGAAGAGATCGGAATGTGCTTCTGGTTAAGTGATTTTTTATTGAATTTGAACGGTTCTAGAGGTTTTGATTACGTTTTTGATCTCGTTCTGCTTCGATGTTCTTCCGGGAAATCGGATGATTTTCCGGAGAAAATGGTTCAAATTCTTGAAAGCATTTATCTCGTGAAGCATTCGTGGGAATCAGTTGACTGGAATTATTGCGTGGAAACTGTGTTTGTGTGCGTTTCTCTTTTGAATTGTCTTTAGAACTTAGTTCTTGGATCAATTTGAAATCGAAAACTTCATTCTTGGTGTATTTTTGGATTTGAGAATACTCATTGTTGTTTCTATTTCTGTAACTTTCCAGGTTTTTGATTGATCAGACTTTGATCAGAGAACACTCTTTCATTTGATCAGAAGTTAGTTTTGTTCATCTAGATTTTAGGCAGTGGCTTTGCAACAAAGGTTGTTTGATGAGATGAAGGGAGTTAAAAGGTGGAGTCTAGGCAATTTAGGGGATATGGCTTCGTTGCCTGGACCTCGCCAACGTGCTCCTACAAGAAGACGAATATGGATCATCATGGTGCTTTCATTGATCAGCATGTTCTTTATCATCGCTTACATGTACCCTCACCACAGTAAAGCTGCTTGTAATTATATGATTTCGTCAAGAGGATGCAAGGCTTTAACCGATTGGCTTCCACCTTCTGTGAGGGAATATTCAGATGATGAGATTGCAGCTCGCGTAGTGATTAGAGAGATTTTGAGTTCGCCTACTGTCATAAGAAACAATTCTAAAATTGCATTCATGTTCTTAACACCCGGTACATTGCCTTTCGAGCGGTTATGGGACAGATTTTTCCAGGTAGACTTTTGTTCTTACCTACTTGCTTTACCCTCCCTTTGGTTCTGAGAAGGAGAATTCTGGATTGTATACTTTAAATGGAAAATAGTAAATAACATGGGAAGTGGCCTTAAGAACTTGCAAGTTTTAGGATCTAATATATACCGATGGTTTGTTTTTGAACTTTTTTCGTTTGGCTGATAGTTTTACCCTCTTGAACAGGGCCATGAAGGGAAGTTCTCTGTATATATTCATGCATCAAAGGAAAGGCCAGTTCACTACAGTCGTTACTTTGTCAACCGCGAAATTCGCAGTGATGAGGTTTCTCTTCTTTTTTTTTTACCTTTTCTGATGCCTATCTTTGTAGATTCCGTATTCTTTCACCATCCATTGACATGAAAAAATAAAATGATTTTTCATCTGCAGGTGGTGTGGGGAAGAATATCAATGGTTGATGCAGAGAGGCGGTTGTTAGCTAATGCCCTTAGAGACCCTGCAAACCAACAATTTGCATTACTCTCTGAGAGGTCATTTCTCGAAACCTTTGTCATTAATCGCTCCGGGGGTTTTCTTATTAATCTTTTTAGTGTTTCTGGTTTTGCAGTTGTGTACCACTACGAAGTTTTGAATACATTTACAATTACCTGATGTACAGCAACATCAGCTATGTTGACTGGTAAAACAAAAGTCAAGTTTCATCTCCTTTTCACTCTTCTTCTCAACTTGCTTAATCCTTATATATGTGACTCCCTTGTATCTTTCAGCTTTGACGATCCAGGTGAACATGGAGCAGGCAGGCATATGAATCACATGTTGCCAGAAATTCAAAAGAAAGATTTTCGAAAAGGTGCACAGGTAAATTATATTTGCAGTAACTGTTATAACATGATTGATGATGCATTAAATAAAACAAAGGGCATGGAATATTAGGAAGTCCTGTATCAATGCTGTTTTGAAGGCTCCAGTAGACACCCTTTAGTGACACATTCATATTTAGAGATCAAAAGTTTCCTTTGTTAGTGATGATGAAACAATGCTACTATGCAGTGGTTCACTATGAGGCGACAACACGCGGTAGCAACAATGGCAGACAGTCTTTACTACTCTAAGTTCCGGGATTACTGTGGGGTGAGTATCAGCTATAAATATTCCTAAAATAGATGAACATTCCTTTTCTTACGAAGGATTGTTTTGCGTTGTTGGTTTCTTTCAGCCAGGTATAGAGAACAACAAGAACTGCATAGCTGATGAACACTATCTGCCTACATTCTTTCATGTAAGAAACCATTCAAAACTCGAAACATCTCCCGATTCTTCTCTTGAACTGTTACACATACGGAATTCGGTTGCAGATGCTTGATCCTGGTGGCATATCTAACTGGACAGTAACACAAGTCGATTGGTCAGAGAGAAAATGGCATCCGAAAACATATATGCCTGAAGATGTCACACACGAGTTACTATACAACCTCACGGTAATATATAACATGCTCTTCACATCACTTTTCTTCAAAAGAAAAACTAATCAAAATTTTTTTTCATATGGCACAGTCTGCTGACACAGTGGTACATGTCACAAGTGTTGGGAAGGTAAGTAAACTTCGCTTTTGTTACTTAAAACTTAAGCTCTAAAGAATTTAACATTCAAAGACCTTTTGAATGTAAAAACAAAACAGGGTGAAGAAATATGGATGCCATGTATGTGGAATGGAATCAAAAGACCTTGTTACTTATTTGGAAGAAAGTTTCACCCAGACACACTCGATAAACTCTTGGATCTCTTCTCAAATTACACAAGCTCCATCACTTGGCACTTGTGATTCATCACACAAAAGGGTATAATTTCTTCTATATAGATATACAAACACTCAGATTCTTTGACCAATTGTTACATGAAATCACAAAATCTATAGAAGAAGCTGTAACAAATATAGTCTCTAAGAACAGCTTATAAGGAAGGTGTGAGTTTTTATGCTTCGTTTTGTATTGTAGAGGACGTTGGTTTTTTTAAAATTTTTCAACACTCTGTTTTTCTTTTTTAATCTTTACGTGTTTATAGAGTTTCATTATTGCACATATATGCTTTCTTTTTTTTTTTTTAATTTGGTTTTACCTTATCAACTAACACATCATATTCTTCTTGTGATAAGAGTACTAAATATTCTCCTATATGATTATCCAAACCTAAAAATAATGTGATAAATAATAGTTTTTAAACATCTTCCTTATACAATAAGGAAATTAAAACACTGATATCTATAAATAATGTGCACATTCTTGTGAATAATCTATCAATCTCATAAAAAACAGAACCTAATTAATCTCATAAAACAATAAAAAAAGAAACACATGATGGATATAATGGTCATAAAAGAACTTTTCGGGACAAAACGATGAAGTCGAGTGCAGATCTATAACCACAAAACGGAAGAAAGTGTAGGATACTAGAAAAAGTTTTATTGTAGTGATATTTTTGAGAATTGTCCAAAAATATATTAGGGGCCACATTGTTAAAAATATATAAAATTTTGATAATATAAACATTACACAATCAAAATATTTCTTGTTGAAAGAGAGCTGTTATTAAATCAGAACATCTCATCATATTACTATTTCTATTACACAAACTGCAATATTCTTTTTTTTTTTCTCACTCAGAACAAAACTACTTCCTTATTATTATTACTGCATATTGATATTACAATAAAATAATAATAACAATAATATTACAAAAATCTCATATTTTATTATTTCATCATCTCCTTTGTCCCATAGCAACCACAGGGAAGCTCACTTTGTGACCTCTGCTTCCTTTCAATGTAACCTCTCCAAAGCTATAAACTCCGGTCACCGATCTCACCGTCAGAGTCACCGTGAAGCTTTTAGAAGCTCCGGCTCTAAGCGTCATCGCGGGGGGACTCACTTCTATAGCTATAGCTGGCTCCATTCTTGATGTGATTGTGTATGTTTCTTCCTCTTCTGCAACATTTGTTACTCTTCTTGTCACGGTTTGAGTTCTCACCAGATGAGAGATGGCTATAGATGGTGTGTTGAAGTTTGAAGGATGTCCCATTTTGTAATTGCAAGGAGTGTTTGTGAAGTTTATTATCTCGTGAGCATCGATACCCGGTGTGGTGCACAAGAAACCTAAATAGTCCTCATAACCTACAATAAACCGAAACCGAAATGAACTGAAAACGTTCATGACCAGAGCGGATAAAGCAAACCGAGAAGTTACCTGCATCGAAGATGAGACCAGGGTCTAGAGCCGCGCTTGGATTGACATGACCGCTTCCATAATCAAAAGGAGTTGCTTTAACAAGCGTCACTGTCTCTGTTTCGGAATATTGTTGTGCTTGGAGAGGCCTTCCTGCTCGATCGATGACTGTTGAAGTCGTCATTAAAGCTGATTTGATAGCAGCTGGACTCCATTGAGGATGCTTCTGTTTCACCAGAGCAGCTATTCCCGCAATGTGTGGTGCCGCCATGCTTGTGCCAGAAATTAGCGCGAATCCTTCGCCTGCTCAATAGTTGGAAAAACTTAAAACTTTTTAGCTTCTTGCTCTAAGAGTGCTTTTGAATAATTCTGACAAGGTTTTGAGGGAAATGCTCACCGACATAATTAGCCTCGTCTGTTCCATTTTCGGACCAAGCAGACCAGATTAGAGAGCCTGGAGCAAGAATATCTGGTTTGAGAAGATCGGCATCCTGAAAGCTAAAATCTTTGGTGTTGGGTCCTCGGGCAGAGAACAGAGCCACTTCAGGTGCAGATTTGTGAAGAATGGGTTCTAAACCGTCCCCGATGCTTCCTTCAGCTTGAAAATTCTTTACCCTTCCCATCCAATCCCTTGAAGTCGTGACATTGTAGTAATCAATCAAATCCTAGGAAGCAAACGAAAAGGACTCGGTTGACGAAAAGACGAGGAAGGGAATAACTGTTTAGTGAAGAAGGCGTTAAAACTTGATTACCATTGACTTAGAGACATCCGTAATCAGAATCCCTGGAATGCAAGATGGGACAGGATCGAATTTCGTTCCCGGGGAAACATTTTCGACAACAAGAACGAAGCCAGCAGCGCCTAGATGCTTGGCAGTTTCAGCAACTTTCTTGATTGAAGCTGAACCAGTAACAAAGTTGAAGGAATATCCACAAAGCAAAATGTTTCCCTCAATCAATTTTTTGTTCAAGACTTCCGGCCTCTGGCAATCTGACGGATTGTACTTTGTGCCGGAAGAATCAAGCAGAACATCATTTGCGGAGACCATCTTGTATGAACGATGAGGCCGAGTAGAAGCTGCTCGAACATACAATGATTCATCAAAAAACCAATACCATGTGAATTATATGTATAGACCAGAAAAATGAGAAACTTACGGGACAATCCTATTCCAGCCAGTATTTTTCCATTTCCGAGGGTCAGATGGTTTTTGTATCTGCGATCATCAATCGCAGCAGCCACAGTAGTTATCCACGGGCTGTATGAAACCAGAGTTTTCGGAAAGGGACCTCCATTTCCAGCAGCTTGAGCAACGAATACACCAGCTTTTACAGCCCCAAGAAGTGTAGCATCGAATGGATTCAAGAATGTTGTTTTGGTAGTAGTTGGAGGACTGTTTGGACCAACCGAGAGACTCAAAATATCTACTCCATCATGAACAGCCTGCTCAGAGAAGCATACATGTTTACATGATCAAATCTCTAGAAACTCTTTGACCAGTGTTATAAAGTTCTTGCTTACCTGATCAATGGCAGCAACCACATCAGCTACAAAGCCTCCAAAAAGCCGGTACAGAGCTTTATAAACAGCAATCCTGAAACGAAATAGCATTAAATTTTGAAAGACAGTAAACAAAAATGTCTATTAACGCCACCAATTTCTGGATCGGTTATCTATCTACCTTGCACGAGGAGCCATCCCACTCGCTTTTCCAAATTCATAGCCATGCATCCTCACTGGAACACCGTTATTCCCAGCTGCAATAGCTGCTGTATGGCTGAAAAGCCGATTTTTCAAAAAGAACAAAAAAAAAACATTAGAAACCTTCACATAAGAGTCGATGTTGTAAATCACAAAACAAAAAAAACAAACCTTCCATGGCCATCACCATCCATTGGTGAAGCATAATCAATATCCGGGTTAAATGCACCAGCTGCTTTAGCGGCTTCCGCGAAATGCTGTGCTCCTATGATTTTACCGTTGCAGTAACTCTTCTTAGTATGAGGATCTTCCTCGCATTTCCCTTTATATCTAGGAAGGGGGCCATAAGGTACTGCTGTGTGGTGAGAGGCAAAACTCGGGTGATGCGGAAAAATCCCCGAGTCAATAAAGCCAATAACAATATCTTCCCCTGCTCTATCATAACCACCACCAGTTGGCCATACATCAGTTGGTAGTCCCAAAAACGCCGGTGTATGTGTTGTAAGCTTCCTCACTTTCCAATCTCTGTTAACAGATTTCACACCAGGCGCACGACGAAGCATTTCCGCCTACTAATACAAGCGGAGTAGAGTAAGGAGACTACTAATAAACCATTGAAAAGAACTTAGCAGACACTAATTTGAATCGGATTTCACCTGATCAGGGGTAACATGAGCTGCAAATCCATTAATAAGGTGTTTATAGCTGTAAAGCTTTGTGTAAGATCCTTCCTCAAAGAGCATTCCGAGAAGCATATCATGTTTCCTCTCAAGGTGACGGGCATAGGACGTCACCAATTCGCTGATACATACCAATGATCATAGTCAATATTTTCATCCCTGCTCAAACCTACAACGACTCTCTATACTATAGCAATCGTAAAACCGAATAAAGCCTCTGGTGACTCAGCTGCATACCTCGTTGTATCGATTTTTTCATCGGATTCAACAGCAGTAGCTTCAAAACCATTAACACCGCCTCTATAACTGATGATTGGATCTCCTTCCATAGTCACAATGTATATCTCTGCTGACACAGTGAAGAAAAGTGCGAAAAAGACGACAACTTTACACATCGCATTCATCTTTCTTCTCACCAAAACAAGCCCCCCAGCTTAATGCAATGTAAGACTTAAAATCTGCAGAGTATACAAAAAGAATCCAAAGAAGAAAAAAAAACATTAGCATAACGATACTTCACACTCTTTCTTCACAGAGCTTATCAGAATGATACAAAAGACTAAAACTTTCCAAATCAAAATGGTCAAGATAAGAAGAAAGTAACCAACTTTCACAAATCAATCGAAAGCAAGTAAGGAGCAAATTTACAAATCGAGAGGCAGCAATGAAAAGCTAGAGAAGGATCCTTTCTTAACTTGAAGCTTGAATAAAGCCAAACAAAAACAAAAAGCAAAGAAGCAAATACAGTAAAAGGTGAGAACTTACTTCGATTCAAGAAACGAATCAAAAACGAAAATGTAAGCGAACCCAAGATTCGAAATTACTAAGTCACTACATAAAAATCAAAATGTGTAGATAGATTATCAGAAAGTTGGGTACTTTCTTTGGGGTTTGAAGAATGGAGATCTTTCAAAAGAAGAAGAAACGGAGATAAAGATGAAAGGTAATGTAATAAGTGTGAAGTTTCTAGTGTGAGAGAGAGAGAGTGTGTGAGTGTGTGGAGATTTGTTAGGGTTTTTGTTAATTACATTTTCATTTTTCTTTTGGTTGAAACAATAGTAATTACTTTTCTTTGATTAACAGAGAAGGGACCATGTTTTTGTAATTTTCTAGCTATGCTTATACAATTAAGTCTAAACATATACATGATGAAGGCACTAGGCATAGTAACCGGAGTTAACCACATAAAATACGAAATTTAAGTAAATATGACCGTAAACAAAACATTTAACGATGGATTAATTAGTTAACTTATTAATTAGATGTTAAAAACATATGTGAAATTAGTAATTTTTTTAACAAAACATGAATAAACTTGTGAGATTCCGGTTTATAGAGACAAAGTGATGTGTGACGAGAGTTTAAAATGATTGATTTGATTAATTATGTCATTAAAGTACATTTATCTTTTCGATCATTGTTTTAATAAAACTCCACAGTAAGCGTGAGCAATACTATAATAAAAGATCTTTTGGAAAGTGACTCGCAGAATCGTGCAAATGAAGACAAAACACGAGAAAAAATTGTGTGGTGATTGCATGAATTATAAATCAACTCTTTCAAACTTTTTTGAAATAGCACTTCCGTCCATTTGACATTCGGCAAACCCAAAATAAACGGCGGAGCACGCGGGAATGCCGGACAGAGGTGTTTCAAAACGGCTAATGAGTTAACTTATCCATGTTATTTAATTTGTTATAAATTGGTGACCATCATCACTCATTGATATTTTATAAAAGAAACTCAAGAAATCACTGATTTAAGTTGATTGACAAATTAAGTTAAAGAAATTGTGTGACCTTATTATAGTGATAATTTTCATTTGTTGTGATATTATTTTTCATTAGATGTTAGGAAATAAAATATGTAGAGATGCACAAAATGAGATAGGATGAGATACGTGACAAAGTCCAAGGATGAAGAGAAAAAGATTAGTTGACTTTAATTGATTAAAGGCAAAGAAAAGTCGAAAAATAATAAATAATTAGATTTTATAATCCAAGGGACATAAAGTAATACTATAGCATTAATAATGTTTGATTAGTTTCAATCATAAACGCGGTTTTTCTTCAAAAAGCATTATGAACACAGTAATTGCACTTGATTGTGTTTCTTTTTCTCATAACAGATCAAAATTTACTCCATAATAAATTATTACACTAACGAAATAATTATGAAAAGCAAAAGGTCAAATTTTATAAACTTTAGAAAATATTAATTATATTTGTTATATAGAGAACTAGTAGTTGGAGGTATGTGTTCGTATAAAGTTAACATCAAAAGACACATGTGAAGAATTGTTCCCCATGAGTTATGTCGTTTAGTCGAAACACATCATGTGTCATGTCACGTTTTTTTTTCTTTCTTCTTGTCCAAATATTTGATTCCTCCTACACCAACCAAAAATAATCCCCTCGCATTATTTGTTTTTTTTTAGATCAAACAAAATATATAGTATGATTCTTTTTTTTTGTCAACTAGATATCAAAATTTCTTTGCAAAAATATAAAGGAGATCGTTGGTTTGAATATATTTATTTACCTTTTGATATTGAAAATCATTGTTGTTAATGATTTTAAAAGGAACTTTTAAATTGCCTTTCGGTCAAAAGAGACACACAAAATTGTTGACAACTTACTTTTTTTTTATTTATTTAACGGGATCATTCCATTTCGAAATTATCAGATTAATCTATGAAATCCACATTCTACTAAGTTCTATTCAAATGGTTTGAATATATCAAACAATAATTTATATTTATTTAAATTAGGTGCAAAGGAAAAAATGCTATTAAGTATAGTATTTATTTCATTTATTTACACACATGCATTATTCATGACCATTTATACTTAGTAACTTACAACCTAACTGAGTATGAACTATCATTTACTTTGAATATTTTAAATGATACATCTTAAGCCAAAAGCCTAAAACCCAAAGCTCAAAACCCAAAGCCCAAAGCCCAAATAAACACATCTAATTCTAAAACAACTTAGTTCATAAAAACACCAAAGAAAGAAAAATGTTGATACACAAAACGAACTCGACTCAAGAGAGATTGGTATATGAATCCTCATCCTCTGCTTGATCCAAGCATCGAATAGATCAAAACATGATAAAAAGACAAAATTTTAAATCCATCACAGCTTTACGATTTCTCACTCCAATGAAAAAAAAACACAGTTTCATTATTCATGGATTCAATTCATGATGCTATAATTATTTTTGCTCATGGAGTAACCAACAATTCAAAAGAGAGATTTTGCTTTCTGGACAACATTATCCAGGAAAATTCAAGAAAGGAAGAAACAATAAGACACACAATCTCGAGTCGTCGTCGTCACCATCGGAGAAAAGAAAGAAACACCTGCAATTCACAAACAGAAGCACAAGCAATACTCATCAGAATTTGCATCCACAAACCAGAAGCACAAGCAATACTCATTAGAATTTACATTCACAAACAGAAGCACAAACAACACTCATCAGAATTTGCATTCACAAACATAAACACAAGCAATACTCTTTGATAACAATGGACATAATATCATGAAAAAACCATAAGAGAAAAGTATCACTTTCACATTTTATAGAATCCAGTTATCATCAATGTGATATTGATACGAACATTGCCTCCAAGAACCTAAATTGATTAAAGCCTAAACATGGTTACTAAATAACACAATCTCAACCATTTGAAATTGAAACAAACCACAGGGCAATGAGATAAATCTAAGCTCTTTTCACTGACGTTGCTACTCATCATCAACCTCATACATCAACGCTTAATTCGCCAACGAGAACCAACAAGATGAATCCTTTCCAATGGACAAAAATCGAAATCAGAAACATTTTCTCTACAAAGATCAAAGATGGCAACTTTGACTACTACATCCTCGAATGCGAAAACCCCAAACCACAGAACGAATTCGAATATAGCAAAATACCTAAAACCATCGAATCCTCGAGAGATCAATGACCACCGTGCTCCTTAGCATGTTGCTGATGCTCGAGATGGCGACGCTCGTTAGGAAGAGCGACGAGGTAAGAGAAAGCCATACCTCCGAAGCAGATATGAAGGAGAGGATCAACGGAGCTCGTCTGAATGTATTTGTCGTTGTAGTTATCGAGTCCTTTCTTCACAGATGTCTTCAAGCTCTCCATCGAAAACGTCGATTTGAAATAACCCGGAAGCTCCGTCACCTTCTTCCCTTTGATCTCACTGTACACTCTCCTCATCGCCATCTCAATCTCTTCTCTCTGATCTCCCGATTCGTTGTTTGTTGCGAGATGAGATTAAAGAAAAAAGTTTGCTCCTTTTTAACCCTAATCCACGAATTGGGGATCGAGAAAAAGAGCATTTTCAATTTTATATATCGAGTCGGGTCGGATCTAATACGGGTCAGGAACTCGGATCCTCGTTGGTACCCGTTTGACCTTCATCGTCTTCCTCCACATTCATCAGCAGAAACGTTCGATTGCGTTTCTCTCTCTACTTTCTCACTCCAAAAAATGGCTACTTTACTCTCACGAACCTTAATCTACACCGGCGGATTGCTTCTCCGTCGCTTACCGGCGGTGGCCGCGGCTTTGAACCCGAGTCGCGTCTTCTTCCACCGATACTATTCGTCGAAGCCCTTCTCCATTGTGTCTCCACTTGGCTCGAAATGTTCCTCTTTATTTAGTCTTCAAGGTATCTTCAATTTGAAAATTTCAGCTTCCTCTTCCTTCAGATGATTGATTCTACTGCTGATTTCGTTTTGTAACTAAGAAAAATTTGTGATTTGCGTTTTTGGGTTTCTTTCGTTTTGATGTGATCTCAGCTTTGTCATCATCGTCAACAACTACAAATGTCGAAGTTAAATCTCCGGAGCATGAAGTTGTGATTGCTTTAGGAAGTAACATTGGGAACAGGATGAATAATTTCAGAGAGGCTTTGCGATTGATGAAGCTTAGTGGGATTTGTGTAACTAGACACAGTTGTTTATACGAAACGGCTCCTGTTCATGTGACTAACCAACCCAGGTTTCTCAATGCTGCTGTGAGAGGTGTCACTAAGCTTGGACCTCATGAGCTATTGAGTGTTCTCAAGACGATTGAGAGAGACATGGGACGCGAGGATGGTATACGGTATGGACCAAGACCACTTGACTTGGACATATTGTTCTATGGGAAGATGAGAGTTTGTTCTGATAAGCTGATCATACCCCATGAGAGACTTTGGGAAAGGTCGTTTGTATTGGCACCTTTGGTAGATTTGCTTGGATCAGATGTTGATAGTGATACAGTTGCGCACTGGCATTCGCTCGCTTTACATCCCGGTGGAATTTTTAAAGCGTGGGAGAGATTGGGTGGCGAATCGATGATTGGACAAGACGGTATACAGAGGGTTTTACCGGTAGGAGACAAACTGTGGGATTTTTATAACAAAACTCATGTGATGGGTATACTTAATCTTACTCCTGACAGCTTTAGTGATGGTGGACAATTTCAGTTGATAGATTCTGCGGTTTCTCGGGTTCGCTCAATGGTCTCTGAGGGTGCAGATATAATTGATATTGGAGCACAGTCTACAAGACCAATGGCCTCGAGAATTTCTAGTCAAGAGGAGCTGGATAGGCTACTTCCCGTTCTAGAAGCTGTCCGTCGTATGCCAGAGATGGAGGAAAAGCTCATATCCGTGGACACATTCAACTCCGAGGTTGCTTCACAAGCGATAAGCAATGGAGCTGACATTTTAAATGATGTATCTGCGGGAAGCTTAGACCCGGATATGCACAAGGTTGTTGCAGAATCTGGGGTGCCTTATATGGCAATGCACATGAGAGGAGATCCGTGTACAATGCAGAACAAAGAGAATTTGGAGTACGATGATGTCTGCAAGGACGTTGCTTCTGAACTCTACACGAGAGTAAGAGATGCAGAACTTTCGGGGATTCCAGCTTGGAGGGTTATGATCGATCCAGGGATTGGATTTTCAAAGAGAGTAGATCAGAATCTAGATATAATCATGGATCTGCCAAAGATCCGGAAAGAGATGGCTAAGAGAAGCATTGCAGTCTCTCACTCGCCTATACTTATAGGACCGTCAAGGAAGAGATTCTTGGGAGATATTTGCGGGCGTCCCGAGGCTAATGAGAGAGATGCTGCAACTGTTGCTTCTGTCACTGCAGGCGTTTTAGGAGGTGCCAATATCATTAGAGTTCATAATGTTAGAGACAATGCAGACGCAGCAAAAGTATGCGATGCAATGCTGAGAAGAAGGCGAAGAAGTGCGAAAGGATGATTAGCGGATAAAATGATAATCCAAATTCGAGTATCAGTTCCAGATTGATACAACAGTTTTGGTAGAAATATTGAGTGGCATTGTTTCTGCTATGATCTTGTGTAAATTGGAGCAAGATTGTTAGTTTTTTTTGTTTTGTGCCAAAATTGTGATTTTTGAAAAGATCAGGTGGTGTGTGTATATTACTAGAAATGCAAACTATAAATTGTAAAATATAAGAAAATTGGTGACGTGTTTAAATATTATTGGTGGAGCTTACGTCTTGGTCATTCACCTCCTGAACGAAAAATCGATCAAGCTCAAGACTTTCAGAACGAAGGCGAAGAACAATTTGGTGAAATCAAAGAGAAAGATCAGAGATAGAGAGATAGAGAGAGAGATTCTGCGTAAAGTTTAATCCTTTGATAATGTCGGAAGAATCCAAAGAGGTATCTTCTTCAAACGCCGAGATCAAGCCTCAGGTTTTGTGGCTTTTCTTCGTTACTCATCTTCAAAATTCGAACTTTTTGATTTGCCTCTGATCTAGTATTAGTCTCAGTGTTTAGTTCTTCTTCTCCGGCGAGGTTTTTTGTTTCGATGAGTGATGAATTGAATCATGATTGATTCAATCTCTGGGTTTTTGTTATTGTCCAGGCTCCAGAGTCATCTTCTGGGTATGGAGCTTATCCCAATGGTGATCTTCCGATGTACCCGGTTTTTTATCCGGGTCTCGTTCCCGGATCTAATCCGATGAACGGTGGTGGAGCTGGGATCTATGCGGTCCCTATGCATCAATTTGCAGGACAAATCTCTGGTCTTCCCTCAAATTATCTTATCCCTCTCACTTACAATGTTCCCACGTAAGTAATTTCTTCGATTTTCCCACTGTTTTCGATTCGATTAGCTTCGTATACTCATAATGACATTGCATCTCTGTGTAAAGGATGAATCATATTCATTAGATATCTGATTAAGCTAGAAGAATTAGGGGAAGATGTGCAACAAGTTGGTTACTTTTTCACATTGTTTTTGGTCAATTTTACTGATGGTTTTGAGTATACTAGGCTTGATATTGAATCTCTTTCGGGTTGTTGACGGTTCTATATTTTTCTTTAGAACTAGGCCAAGTAATGAGACTGAGAACGGCGTTGAGAACCAAGCGCAAGCGCAAGCTGGGCAGGGTCAGCAACCTGAACATCAGAGGCAAGTCATAGAAAGGAGATTTCAGATCGCGTTTCAGCTTGACTTATTCCTCATACTCAAACTTGCTGCCATCATCTTTTTGCTCCACCAAGATGGATCAAGACAAAGACTCGCTGCTCTTGTGATTTCCGCTACCATAATTTACTTGTACGTCTCGAGAACTCGGTTGATTGATAAGACTTTGAATTGCTGTAGCTAATCAGTGTTTGGTATTGGAAACTTGACAGATACCAAACTGGAGCTCTTGCACCGTTAGTGCGATGGCTCTCACAAGGTATGCAAAGAGCAGCAGCAGTACCACCACCGCAACGCCCTCACAGACCTGATAATGATCCTGCGGCAATGCCACTAAACCAAGACGCAGTTCCAGGACAAGAGAATGAAGGTGAGAACGGGAACGAAGCAAACCAAAACGAAAACATCGATCCAGGACACCAAGGGAATCAATGGTGGGGAATAGTAAAAGAGATTCAGATGATAGTTTTCGGATTCATAACTTCGCTTCTCCCTGGCTTTCACAACATAGATTAAGATTCCTTTTCAAGCACATTCTCATTTGCAGAAACTTAAATATGATGTTCGACTACAGAAAATTTCACTCTTTAAAATTAAGGTGAGTGAGTTGCAATTTTAGTGCTTTAGTCTCTAATGTTCGAATATGGGCTTAAAAGGAAATATTCGCAAATGAAAAGGAAAAAAGTAAAGAGAATTTGAAACAAAATGTGGAAAACACAGGGACTAAAAGTGAAAATACAAAAGAGTTGTTGCGAGAAAGAGTGAGAGAGAGAGAACATGACCAAAGTAAAGTGTTTGTACGCGAGAGAGAACGGAGGAGAGTGACGTAAACCCGACCGTTGATAGCAAAGCACCGTCCTTTCAAGTCGCCGCCGGTGACTCAAACCACCGCAACACTATTTCTCCTCGTCGTATGAGAAAAAATTTCAAAAATTTATTAACTTTTCGGCTTCCTCAATCTACCATCATCATCATCATCTTGCGTCTCTTCCAGGTTTGCTTTCTTAAGCTTTTTTCTCAATTTTTTCCGATGTTTGCTTAAGAGTTACGATTCCTCTACTGAGATTAGATCATATAGTTAGAGAACTTATCCTCCCAATTCACAATAATAAAACATGTGATGAGATTAGTTTGTTCGATCTGTTTCCTTTTTCTTTTCTTTATCTTGTCTCTCTTAAGTGTCGGCTTCATTCAGAAATCTGCAATGTTTTTTAGTTTATAAAGTCAAAATATATATATATGTCTGAATTTAGCAAGTGTCTTTAATGTGTATCACTGAATTTAGCAGTGTCTTTCTCTCTATGGGATGAAATTAGTGTGCTTTTTTTTTTTTTATCTCAAATTGGTTTCTTGACTCGGTTCGTTGTGAAAATGTCGAGGGAACTGATTTTGAGGAGTGTTTTTTGAATATTGAGGGTAAGATCTTATGATATGATCTGCTAAGAGGAATAAGAAGTTGTGATCGAGGAATTCGGTATGGAGGAGAGTGAAACAAAGGGGGGAATTAATCAAGAAACCGAAAAGGCTTGTGTTTCGGTCGAGAGAATCGGGTCTACCTTACTCTCATCTACTGTGAATAAAGGGACAGAGACATTAAATCGGAGAAACTATAGGCAAAATAAACGCAAAACCGAAGAAGAGATATGTTCACAATCCTGCAGCAAGAGGTATCCTCGAGGATGGGTACATTGCGAGGAGGAGGAAGAGAAGGGGAAGAGAACAAGGAAGAGGAAAAGTAAGAGACAGCAAAAGGGTAATAAGGTTGAGGTAGATGAAGCATTGCGGTTGCAGAGGCGAACAAGGTATTTGCTCATTAAGATGAAGATGCAGCAAAATCTCATCGATGCATACGCAACTGAAGGTTGGAAAGGTCAGAGGTACAAAATTTGAATTTCTTCTCTATCGGCTCAATGTTCTATACGGAAAAACTTAAGAATTTTACGATATATTACCGAATGAATAGTTAAGTTTGCGGTACAAACATGTTTTGTAAAGTTATTTGCTATCAATATTTCAGTCTACAGAGTTGCTTTCCCCATATCCTGGTTCCAAGTTAAATTTTACTCCTGTGTTCTCCTTCAGCCATGATTGTTTTAAATGTAAATAGCGAACTTTGCATATTTTCGTTTGTGTTCACATAGAGTTGCAAATGCAAAGAAACAATTGTGGTGCAAACAATTAATATGGTTTGACTCTTGTATGTCCGTGTTTTCTTCAGCCGGGAAAAGATAAGACCAGACAAGGAGCTTGAGAGGGCTCGGAAAGAGATCTTAAACTGCAAGCTTGGACTACGCGACGCCATCCGCCAGCTGGATCTGCTTAGTTCTGTGGGAAGAATGGAAGAGAAAGCGATGGCTCCAGATGGATCCATTCATCATGACCATGTAAACAAATCTCATTTATTCACTTTTGGTATTATCAGAATTTACATATTGAGAACTCAATTTAATCGCACGCATCATCGACATGTTTAGACTATATGTATATCTCTTAAATTCGTATCTTCATGATCAGTGCTGGAAATTGTACTGGTGAATAGCCTGATAGAGTTTTACCTTTTGCAGATATTTTGTGCGGAATGCAATTCTCGAGAAGCTTTTCCAGACAACGATATAATCCTTTGTGATGGCACATGTAATCGAGCATTTCACCAGAAGTGCCTTGACCCTCCTTTGGCAACCGAAAGCAGTATGAATTGGTTGTCTGTTACACATACATACGTATATTTTATCTTAGAGAGTTTATACAGAGTGGCTTCTCCACCTGATTTTTTAAAAACTTAAATCATACCTCCCGGAGTTAGTATCAAGTGGCTTCTGGTTTTGTAATCTCAACAGTACCTCCCGGAGACCAGGGCTGGTTTTGCAAATATTGTGATTGCAAAATGGAAATCATCGACACAATGAATGCGCAAATAGGAACTCATTTCCCTGTGGACAGCAACTGGCAGGTAAACCTTTGGCAAGTACCAGAGTGTTTCATTTGGTTTTGATTGCGAGATAAATTCACTTCTCTCTCAGAACTATGGTTCACTATTTTAGTTACGAAACTTTTGACACTCTTTTATTTGTTTGTAAGGAAATCTTCAAAGAAGAAGCTAGTCTTCCTATTGGATCTGAAGCTACACTTAACAATGAAGCAGATTGGCCTTCCGATGACTCTAAGGATGATGATTATGACCCTGAAATGAGGGAAAACTGTGGAGGAAGCAGCAGCAACGTTAGTGGTGGTGATGGTGATGATGATGGAGAAAGCATTTCCACTAGCGTGAGCTTAGCTTCTGATGGTGTAGCCCTTTCAACAGGATCATGGGAAGGATATAGAGCCGATTATATACTGGAATTATGCGAAACAAGTAACGAAGAAACTGTATGTGGGCCAAGACAACGGAGGACTGTTGACTATACAAAATTATACTATGTAAGTATCATGCGTCCGTGGATTTTAAAATTCCTTAAAATGTTGATCTGCTTCAGTTATTTTGTTGATGATTGGTTCAATGGTGATTTCTCGGGGTTTTTTCGTATCAGGAAATGTTTGGAAAGGATGCAGCCTTGCAAGAGCAAGGTAGTGAAGATGAAGACTGGGGTCCGAATGACAGAAGGAAGAGAAAAAAAGAATCGGATTCAGAAACCACGCTTGTAACTATGTTTGAAAGCAGTACGAAAAATCAAGAAGTTGTAGAAATACCGCAACAGAATGACATACATTCTGTCTCTGTGGAAGATAAAGGAAGTCGAAGGCCGATGTTCAGACTCCCAAAAAGTGCAGTTGAGGTCTGAAAATTCTTCTTCCCTGTTTTAGTATCTTATATATTTTGTAAGTTACTTCGTGAGGGAAAAAAGAGAGAAAACCCCCGTGACTAAGTTTGAAATTGTTTGCATAAATGTACCAGAAGCTACGTCAGGTGTTTGCAGAGAATGAGCTTCCTTCAAAAGATGTGAGAGACAGTCTTTCAAAAGAGCTTAGTCTTGATCCAGAGAAGGTAAACGTGAGACCAAAGACTATTCTTCGGATCGTTACTTAGAATAAAGAAACTTGTGAGGCTCAATCTTATGGTTTCTTAGTTTGTTTTCGTTCTTTTAGTGCTTAAATTTCATGTTTTCAGGTCAGCAAATGGTTCAAAAATACACGGTATATGGCACTGAGGAATAGGAAGGTAAATAATCTGTTGCAAAGCTAACACTCTTACATGTTTCGTTCTCGCATATGAACATTGTCTAGATAACTTCAGAGACTAAACTTCTTACAATGAGATCGATCATTTGGCCGTTCTTTTTATATGATAGATGGAAAGCGTGAAACAACCTGAAGATTCTCAAGCAGACCCTGGAGATTCTGTAGCGGAAGCAGTCACAGAAAAGAACGAAGAGAGTAATGAAATTCAAGATACCGGTAAAGAGACTATTCAGCTAGGATTGAATGATGATTCTACCGCAAATCAGACAACAATATCTCCCTGTAATAGCAACCAAGAGGAAATTCAACCGGCCAGTGTCTCCTTTCCTACACCCGCAGATGAAAGTCAACAGTATATGGAGCAGAAGGACTCTTCTTTCACTCCACTGGTATGATGTAAAATTGGCTTTTTCGCCAAAATAAGTTTACATAGAGCATAACTAGTAATTGATTCAGGAATCAGTACTGCTCCTATGAACTTGACCTATCGTTTTTGACAATTATAGATTGTTAAAGTTATTTATTCTTATTGTGTTTCAGCTGCATGAAGAGATAAGCAACGAAATGAGCTTAAAGACGCCTCTAGAGGAGAAGGAGAAGGAGAGCAAGATGACAGAAGAGGAAGAATTTGAAGCAGTAATGGAGATGCTTTGTAGAGCAGAAAACAAGTTGCTTGACATAACGCAGAGGCTTGAGAGAGTTAGAACACCGAAAGGCGGCCGTAAAAAGATAGGCAAGTCTTCTTCATCTTGTTTACCTGAAGAAGAGTCAGTAGTGTATGTCCCAATAGCAGAGATCAAAGAGATAAGGTAAAAAAAAGCAAAAAAGAAAACAGAAGTTTTTTGGTACTTTTAGATTCTTTGGCAACTTAGTCTAAGATTCTTTCAGTTTGTATGTGTCATGTAGGTTTTTTCTAATTAAAATTTATCTAATATCTAAAATTTTTAATACATTTCATTTTTAACTTTTTATCAATTTTTCTTTACTCAAGAAAACATATCCTCAAAATCTTTGAAAAGTCATATATATGTATATGGTTCTTTAAACCTTTTTCTTTATGTATTTGATGGAGTATTTTGCTTTGTATTGCTAATTAAGTGGATTTTTAAGATTAAATAACTATTAGTTTGAGATTTCATGAAGGGAGATCAAATTTTTTTCTTAATTTATTGTGATAACCATTGGATGTTTTGATGCTCAAATTAAACCCTTACAATAGTACTTCTTACAACAACAATACATTCTCACATAAAACCCGATTTGAGTACAAAGAAATGAATCAAAAGTTGATGAAACAATTTGGATCATTATAAGCTGTGATTGCATTTTGTATCTTAGCTTCTACTGCACTGCTTTCTTCTTCATCTGCCTGCAAAATCCGGCATCTTGATAAATTTATTTGTATCTTAGCATAACCAAAATAATTAATTTCCCGTGGAAAATGAGGGTAAAATCAATGTTTATGTTTTAAACAAATCAATTATTGTTTTGTTTTTTTTTTTATGAAAAGTGATAAAGTAAGGTTTGAAAATGAAATGGACTCATTTTTTTAACATTTTTATTTGTTGAATAATTGGAGTTAGATTTCACCAACTCTCCATGACTTCCATTTCTCACTGGTCTACCTCACTGTATTTTTAGCGTCTGATTTTATTGTATTAAACAAACTAAAATGTTATAAAGGTGGGCGGAGAAACCATAATAATACTATTATATTATAGTAGAAATAAATAACCATATTATTAAAATCAGTTTGTCAGAAAACAGAATGTAAATTTAAAATTTATTCTAATTTTTTAGTATGGAGTATGACATTAAGCTTTTGAGAGAATCTACCAAAAAAGTCAAGGCCAAATTCAAAAGAGTTAAAAAAGAGTGACGGGCTCGAGGCCACCTCAATAATTATAAGTTGATTAAGATAATAAATATTACTCTTTTTGAATTTGATTTTAGTTGATTTTCCAAAATAGTTTTGAGTTATCTTGAGAATTTAGAATTTGGTGCAGCAAGCTACATATAGCTTTGATTTGAACCTAATTAGTGACATACATTCACTACATTTATGCTAATTTCATACAAAAATTCGTATGCATGCGTGTGGGTGTGCGTGCGAGAGAGAAAGAGAAAGATAAACCGACCTGGAGGAAGAGAGTGGAGGAGAGATTTGTGGACAAGGAAGAGAAGTTAGTAGTGAGAATGTTGAGATTCAAAGACTCCAACACTTTACAAAGCTGCAACATTGTCTCTCTTTTCTTCCTACATGTTATGCATACCACTAACGTCTTCTCTCCCATCCATGTCACATTCATCTTCATTTTAAAATTTATGAATAATTAACTTTTAAAATGTACAAGCAAAAACATGTAACAAAAGATGCATAATACTTGCCTCTAGAACTTCGATGGGGGAGTGATTATGTACTCTAGTAATTGATGATCCAATAGTATTGTAATCCATATGTTTGATCTTCTTTGATCTCATGACATTAATGTCTAAATGATCTTTTTGTTGCTGCTTTTTCGTCGGAAAAATATTGATGCAATCATAATCTCCTATCGGATTTTGTTGTGATATTAATCTTGATTCAAGCTCATTGATCTCTGCTTCAAGCCTCTTCTCTTGATCAATAAGTTCTTGTATATAATCGATTGAATCTTTGATGGTAGATGCTTTGTCCAACTAAATATATATATAAATACGTAAAACGTTAATAATTTAATGAAAACCAACTATGCTCAAATCATTTCAATATATTTTATTAGGGTTAATAGTTGATCAAAATGTATTTTAGTTTTTAGAGGATAATAATTTTGCTTGCGTTTTACTATTTTGGAAATCAATAACTTCTTGTATAGATGCTTTGTCTAACTAATATATAAAATAGATATGTAAAACGTTAATAATTTAATAAAAACCAACTAGGCTCAAATCATTTCAACATATTTTATTAGGGTTAATAGATGATCAAAAAATATTTTAGTTTTTAGAGGATAATAATTTTGCTTGCATTTTACTTAACGTTGTTTGGATTTAGTTTAACTATTGCATAGTTTTTATATCCTTATTAAGAAAGAAGAAAATTTTCATTATTTTAATTTCAAATGCAGAATTTTTTTTGTATAAAAACAAATAAATTATTCGTATAAAAAATAATATAAAAGTTAAATTAGTAACGGAAGATCCAAAGACATTGTAGTCTGGTAGTTGACTCTTCAGAGCCAATCCTTAGTCATCAGAATTCGATCCTCCTCCACCACAAAGTGAAAGGAATATTTGGGGTTTAATGAGCTATCGGACCGGTCCATTGTGGTCCGTTTATCGACAAAAAAAAAAATCCATTGATGGAATTAATCACACCTTACTTATATTAGGAACAACTGATCGGAGAGCCAAAAGTCTCTGATTAAGTTTTTGCCGTCTGTTCCTCTCAGAGGCAACGTTCTTCTTCGAAGACGCCGGCGACGTTGCTGCTCCTTCCGGGGAACTAGATTCGCCTGAACCGGAAAACGCTTCCTCCATCGGCCAACTAAATCAATTTTATTAACTCTGTACCAACTTAAAAAAAAGAACAACAATGAGAAATAAAATCAAGATTCTGAAAGTACCTATCGAACTCGAGTTCTTGATTCTGAAAGAACATTGTGGTTTCCCAATAATTCTTGTACTCATCGTCAAGATCTTCCATTTTCAGACATACGCAGATAAAACAGATGCTTTCTTGAAACGGAAGGTTTTGTTTTTGGTAACTTTCTTTTCTCTATTTTAGTTTACTGTCCGAACAAGTATGGGCCAAAGATTTTTATAGACAAAGAGAGATAGTAACAGTTTTGAAGCACGTGGGATATGTTTGGATCTCAATCTCCTGAAGCAATATCTGATCTTGACCGTTCATCCAGAGAATCTAAAATTTGATTCCTTTTGTCTAATAAAGAACATAGAAAAATAAGGGATTATCTGGTTTCGTATCTTTCATAATAATATTAATCCTATCTATATATATATATATATATATATATATACTTTTGTGAATCATAAGCGATTATTTTGTGGTTTGTAAGACATTACAAAAAAGTTTTACGTGAATAATAAAATCACAAACTTTTAGTTGCGCAGTCCTTTTTTGTGATCAAAAAAAAAAAACTTTTAGTTGCGCGTATGGCATTATAAAATTTTTGAAAATATCGAACCGGCACTTTGTCTAGTTCAAAATATCTTCTAATAAATAGTTGGATGTTATGTAAATTTATTTGATTGGTTAACTAATCTTTTTTTCCAAATTCTCTTTAATCTTAAATTTCTAAAAATCACATGGCCTATTAGAATGATTTGGTACTATATTTTGTGACGTGGGATCCGCCGACTAGCCTTGCAGAGTATCGTTCTCGACGCCTCACCTCTGATAAATCAACCAGCCAGGTAGATTGTTGGTGCGCTTGACGTTCCTCGAACCCAAGATTTCACCCTTTAACAATCATTCCACAAGACAATTCGTCACCAATTGACCAACAATCCACCTGGTTGGTTTGTTTGTCATAGGTGAGGGATTAAGATTGATGTTATGCAGAGCCAGTCGGCGAATCTCGCGGAACGGGTTGTTACATATTTATTTAGGACAAAGATTGAAGTACTTTCTATCTAAAGCAAACGAGCACAAAAACGTAGACATACATTTCTCACATGCTCTCGACCTGTTTATTTGAATCCCCACGTGGAAAATGCTTAGCTCGTGTTTATATTTTCAGGTTGACACGGTCGGTCAAATAGTACCATGACTTTAATTATTTTGGATGATGTCTTAAGCTATTTCCCTGAGAACATATATATTTGTCTTGTTAAACACAAATTCGATAGATAAAAATCTAGATATGGATTAAACATTAGTAACATAACTAAGTTTTACAAATATATGGGAAGAGTGCGATCCAATTTTGGATTCAAATATTTTGTATCTCAATTTCAATTTGGATTCTCGAGAAACAATGGAGAAAAGCGTATTTGACTATTTTCAAATGAATGAAACAAAGAAGTGTGAACTTCCTTTACGATTTTTAGTCGTTACATTACACATATTAAAGTCGTGGTTTGGGTGGCCCAACATGATGATGGTGATCAAAGATAATTAAATCTACACGTTAATAATTAATAAATGGATATCTTAATGAACTATAATCTCAAAATTTTCATTGGCTCATGAGTAATTTTTTAGAGTTATTCTCGATCAGCCGTTAAACCCAAATAAATAATATGAACTAAATAGAGGGAGAAGTAATTACTTATCGGGCTTAAGAGAGTTCATTATCGGCCCAGATAATTACACTTCATGTTTTAGTTCTAAGCCCGTGTTAAGCCCATTTCAATATTCGAAATTAAATCTAAAGTTCATTATTACAATACTCTCAATAGTTAATACAGTGATCAAAGAAGAAGGTTAGATCCTCGCTTGTGACTTTCCCTATGTGCATGGAGTCCTTATAAACGGATAATATTTACATGATAGATATATTCAACTGATAAAACTAATTAGTTTTTTTTTTAAAGGGAATCAGATTTTGATAGATTACTTCTTTTTTTTACCAATCAATACTCATTTAAGTCAATAACATTAGTGTTTTGGCTATGTCAGGTTCACAATTAACTTTTCTTATATAGGTTTCCGAAATAGTGTAACAATAAGTATTTCGAATTATTGCTATTTGACCCGAATCTCTTTTAAGAAAGTCGAGGCACTTCGAACTGTTTCTTGACACGAAAAAAATCAGGGAAAATCTCTGAAATTATTTTAATATTGAGCCTTGGATATATAAGAGTTTTGAATTAAATCTCTTTTGAAGAAGATCTTTTGTCTCATGGTAGCATGCTCTAATCCCCTCACGAAACTTCTTTATTGGGTTAGCCATACACTCCATCTGTTTCTAGCGATTCACATAACATCATCAAATAATACAAGTCCTAGATAAGAATTTACAACTCACTATAACGTCTTTGTTGACGATCCTTTACTTCGATAACATCTAGGGTTCCTCGAACAATTTAATATCTTGTTTGTGCAATTAGGTGAATAGTGAATCAATAATAAAATGGGTAAGAAACTTTGCATTTGTTTTCATATCTTCTAAATTTCTTAACTTTTACTTACTTTGGTATACACTAAACATATACAGTTTCTACTTTCGTCTCTCCACTTGTGTTTCACTTAAGAGCTAAGAAACAACGTTTTATTTTGTATATATGACGCAAGTTTTTTTGCATAAGCATATAGAAAAAACGACTTTCTTATGTTATATTCATCTAGACAGAAAAAATATAATAATTGAAGAAATATCTTCACCAAAAAACATGTATCTTCTATGGTTAACCAAGAAGACTATCTCGAGATTCGTGTACTAATGCACGTATAAATTTACATTTAGTAAATTAATTTATATATACCATAAACTTTGGAGTAAATTATTTATATTTTTTTTATTTCTTAATTTTTGTCACTATTTTACTGACTATTTAAGATAACTTAGTTTCTTGTTGTTTTTACCCAAAAAAATTTTTTGTCTTGTGGTGGAAGTAAAGCAACATTCGTTCAACTGTAGCCCAACAAAAGACAAATACAAAAGTGAATGACATAAAAATAAATGTTTAAAAGGAAGAACGTAATTATTACTCTTTGACCGATACTCCAATGATTTGTTGGGGTATTAATGTTTCCCTTGTGGCTATATTTTATATCCAATTCTCATATTAAATTCGTTTTTATTATATTTCCCATCACATAAAATTATACATTTTTTTGGTTAAACATACAAAATTATACTTTTGATAACATAAACTTACAATTAAATTGATTATTAATCACTTAATTTATCTCAAGTTTCTAAATTATAAACGGCAAAGATACATAGATAAAATAGTTGTGCTTACTAATATATATACATATAGACAGAGTCGGTTTTGAGATTCGAGAGGCTATAAACTTATACACTGTTGGAGGCAGAATTCTATATGCAAATTTTTTTTATTCGGTTTGGGACTAGTCGACCTATACATATCAATTCAAAAATTTTTGAGGGCTCGAAACAAATGTTTCATTCGACATGGCCAATACTCGACTGCCCCTGCATATAGAAATCAAAGCTAAGGTTCCCATTAAAACAAAAAAGTAAAGATACGTATATGAGCTTTTTTTTTGGATACAACACTGGATGATCAAAAGAATTTTATGAAACCAATTTTTCATCTTTTGAAAGTTATAAAAAATAGTGAAAATCATCCATAAAAGATGTAAAAGGTTAAAAATGCTTTTTTGACTGCAATAGTTGAACATTGGACTACTTATCGTAATATCGTAACATATAACCACTTTAAGTACTTCCCTTTTTCATTTTAAAAAATAATAATAATTAAATTTCATAAAATATGAGATATTCTCCTCGTATTGATTTTTCTTTTATATATTATGTTCTCCTACTATTGATTGTTAGTTATTATTAGCTCAAATCATATGCATGTGTTATCATTAAATAACACCGTAAGAGACATTATAGTACTTTCTTTGTTTCGGGATGTAAGCTGATTTAGCTAAAAGCACAAAACAACTGTGAAATATCATTAGTCACATATAGTACTATTTAATACATATAAAATTTTGCAGAACAAGTGAAAATGTCTATATATTTTTTGAAACAGAAAATATTTATAAGATATCTTGTAGATCGAAATAGAGAGAGTATCGCTTTAATGATTGTGTATAAACTACAAGTAAACCTGGAGTAGTTTTTTACTCCCTCCGTTCCACAAAGAAGGAAGTTTTAGATAAAAATTTGTTTCTTAAAATTAGATTTTTTAGGTTTTCAATATAATTAATGATAAGAAATTGTTAGAAACAATAAGTTTTGACAAAAACTATTTGTTGGAAGTTTAGAGAAATTATTTTTTATACAAAAAACTAGACATTTATTGTTATATATTAACTATTTTTTAATACGTGTGAAAAGTCCAAAACATTCATCTTAGTAAAACGGAGGGAGTATAATATAAAAATTTATTGCAACAAAAACGTATTTACAATGAATGCATCGATTCCGGAAATAGTCTAAGAGATTCTAAAAAGTTCTAACCAAAAACACATAGTAAACCCGAAGTATTTACTAAAATTAGACAATATAAACCTCGATCTGTAATTAACCGGTCAAATAGATCTAATCAACCAATCGATAAATACAGTTCATAAGGATGATTAACAAATGAGAAAAGGAAGAAATTAAAAAGACGCCTTGTTAATTAAGTCATTTCAAATATTTATTTTTTATATCTAGTTATTTATTTTTTATAACTCTTTTAAAGATTACAATTCTTATTTTTTCATACGAAACTACAGTTTTTTTTTTAATCTAAAATGTATATGTTATGTACTTGCATTGGTGAATGACAATAAAGTTAATAGAAGTATTTTGGAAGATTATCAATCGTAAAACAATTATTGTTAGTTTGTTTATGAAACGAATTAAACATTACGTACCAACTTACTCATACTGTATATATTATATACAACACACTATAGCTAATTTTCAATACAAATACAATAGCATAAAGTTATGAAAATATAATGATGACATAAATTTTTTTGAACTTTTTTTTATTCGACTTTAAATCGGTTTTTCTTTAATCTAACCTGGAGGTTATGATTTATGGGAAAAAAGATAAATCGATCTGATAAAAGTAACCCTAAGCTGCACACTTTATACCATTTGAAGATTTACTTTCTTTTGAAAAACAAAATCTTTAAATTCACATAAAAAGAAGATTTGTAAAGGAAAAAAAAAAGAAAAGAAAACAATAAAGAGAAATATTCTCGTTGGGATCAGAGAAACTAAGAGATCAGAGAAAGAATGTGGCAGCAATGATCAGTTAATACGTCATCGTTTTATGCATGCATTATGAAAACATAACTAGAAAAGTGAAAGTACTTACTAAACATATACATTTATCTATATATAAAAATATATATTTTTCTTTAATTTATTTTTTTTAAAACCTTTTTTGCTTCTTTTTTTGTTGTTGACCTGTAACTTTAATCACATTCTCTTAGATTTCAGGAGCAAAAGCTCTTCACACCTTGCTTCTTTATTCTTTTATTTTGCTTTAGTTTTTGTTTTTAACTTTCCTTTTGATCCTTTCTTCTGTCTCCGACTTGTCTTTCTCTTTTATCATTTGTTACTATAACTTGAAATATATGGTTGTCGAACAAAGAGTATATAATATATAGTTTAAATTGGTTATAACATACAATACAAAATAGCTAGCTAGGTTATAACTAATTGCTCCCATTTAATTTTTTATTTTGATAATTAAAATGGTTAAATCCATGTCAATGATGAACTAGACCTAACCCCTGGATGTGAGGTCAGTCCACGGATAGACTCCCTCACTAGGTATTCAAATGGACCGAAACCAAGGACCCATATCCGTGTGGGTGAGAAGGAACAATGTGATTTGGTTTCTGCGTAGCAGGTGGTGTTTGCCACCAGGTCCCGTCTCCTTACCACCAGACCACAAGCCCTTCTCGATTTAATCTTCAAGTTTAGCTTTAATCTTGGTTTCATGTGAACTAAGTTAGACCTAAAGGTTGTGCTTAAGTGTTTTTTATTATATCTTTTGGGCTCTTAAGGACCTTATCGCTATCTTTTAGCAAATTGGGATCTAACCTTTGTTGGGCAAATGCCATTACTAAGAAATGAATTCACATTCTCACCAAGAAAAAAAAATCGGTTATTGATTTCAGTAGTGATCGTTTGGTAGGTAAGACTAACTTTGTGCAATTGAACAATATTACTAGACTACGGAAATGAAGTGAATTTTATTCTCCAAAAGGAACATTTACAAAATAAGATTAATTTTTTTTACGCGATGAGATTTGAAATCAACCAAAGGGTATACTGATCAAACACTCTTTATGTTCAACCGTAAAATGTTTGATCTTTATAAGTTTTCTAGTAGGGCATAGACTTTTGCTAAAACTGTCTATCGAATATGCACCTTATATAAGAAACTTGTTGCCTTCTAAGCCCTAACCAATTCATATATATATATATATATATATATATATATATTATTGAAAGTCATATGTATTACATATTTTTGGGTAGCTAATAAATTTAACTTCTTTTTACCGGTTCATGACCCCGTGAGCCTCTATTCTTCTTGAGGCGAGGTCAGATAAGATACTCCTTGGCGAACCAACCCAACTCTCTCAAGTCCCAATCGACTCTCCCAACAACATTATATGGCTTCCTTTTTTTAATAGAGGGTTTTTATCACTTTGCAAATATTTCGTTGGTAAATTTAATTTTGCATTGAACGACCATATATATATATATATTGTGAAATGTGAATTGCGATCAAATATGCAATTATATGCCAATAAGAAACAATCATATATTTGCAAACTCAAGTATATGCATTAAAATTAATATACTTTAAACATGATTAGATCATTTGGTACGTGAGGTGCAGCTTTTGCATGGGAGACGCGGAAAACATAATGATTATGAGATACGTATATACATGTCGTATAAAAATAATTGATCGATGATCAAAATAAAAGGTGGCAATAACTTATATGCT
The DNA here is from genome assembly GCA_900406275.1 of Anastatica hierochuntica. Lineage (NCBI taxonomy): Eukaryota > Viridiplantae > Streptophyta > Magnoliopsida > Brassicales > Brassicaceae > Anastatica > Anastatica hierochuntica. Next base: position 241 of record OVAN01000861.1, on the reverse strand, counting down.
AGCTTCATAAAAATAAAGCTTTAAAATTCTACATAACATGCGATGTTTTTGTTATCCTGACACAAATCGCGCGCAAGTATGGACCACCAATCTTTTATATTAGCATTAGATGTTAATTGGATTATTGTGACTTAACTAGTTAGCAATATTTTCTGTGGAAAAAAAATCTTCCTCATATCCACATTTAAATGAATTATTAGAATAAGATTATTGGATATTTAAAGAAGAGGTTTTTAAAATA
>OVAN01000860.1:0-49131 GCA_900406275.1 Anastatica hierochuntica | reverse complement strand
TTCTTGTCTCCGTTTCTCTAGATATTAGAGATTTTATAGCGGTTAGTCCACGTGTATAGGTTGTATATGAAGTTTTTATAAATTAATTGTTAAAAAATATAAACGAAGTCCATGTACCATGAAAGAAAGTTTAGCATAAATTAATATAAATGTAGAATGTGGTTAGAAATATTTAAACAACACTAAAGAGTAAAACTTCAGTATATAGAGTATTTACCAAAAAAAAAACTCTATATTTTCGTAGGTGTTAACCCACTGATTTTGAGAAAAATTCCAAAAAAATGAAATTTTTGTTTTAATGCAAGTTGCATTATTTACTGACATAGGATGATGGTCAAAGAGGTTTTGAACCTTTCTTGTCTCCTTTTCTCTAGATATTAGAGATTTTATAGTGGTTAGTCCACTTGTCTAGGGTGTATATGAAGTTTTAATAAATTAATTATTAAATAAATAGAAACAATGCTCATGAACCATGAAAGAAAGTTTATAATAAATTAATATAAATGTAGAATGTGGTTAGAAATTTTTAAACAACACTAAAGAGTATAAACTTCAGTATATAGAGTATTTACCAAAAAACTATATTTCCGTAGGTGTTAACCCACTGATTTTGAGGATAATTCCAAAAAAAATGAAAATCTTGTTTTAATGCATAGTTCCATCATTCACCGGCATAGTATGATGTTCAAAGAGGTTTGGAACATTTCTTGTCTTCGTTTCTCTAGATAATAGAGATTTTATAACGGTTAGTTTATTTGTTTAGGCTATATTTAAAGTTTTTAAAAATGAACTGTTACAAAAATAGATATGATGCCCCTGTACCATGAAAGAAAATTTAGCATACATTTATATAAATGTAGAATGTGGTTAGAAATTTTAAAACAACACTAATGAGTATAAACTTCTGTATATAGAGAATTTACCAGAAAATTCTATATTTTCGTAGGGGTTAACCCACATATTTTAAGATAAATTAAAAAATATGATATATTTGTTTTAATTCATAGATGCATCTAATACTAACATATGTTGATATTAAAGTGTTTTGGGATCTTAGTTGTTTCCGTTTCTACATAAAATATAAATTTTATAGAGGTTAGTCCATTGATTTTGATGAAATATGGAGTTTTATTAAATCACTCGTTAATACATGTCCATATACTATGAAAACAAGTTTAGCATATATTAAAAGAAGTTTAGAATGTGGTTAGGTATTTTTTTACACAGCATTAAAGAGGCTAAACTTAGTGATGCAACATATATACCTCATTTTCTGAAAAATGGATCATTTCGTAGGGGTTAACCCACATATTTTAAGAGAAATTAAAAAATATGATATTTTTGTTCTAATGAATAGATGCATCAAATACTGATATAAGTTCAAGATTAAAGAGGTTTGGGACCTTAGTTGTTCATGTTTCTACATAAAATATAAATTTTATAGTTGTTAGTCCATTGATTTAGGTGAAATATGTAGTTTTGATTAAATCACTCGTTAATACGAAGCTCATATACTATGAAAATAAGTTTAGCATAAATTAAAAGAAATTTCGAATGTGGTTAGGTATTTTTTACACAACATTAAAGAGGAAAAACTTAGTGATGCAACTTATGTATCTCATTTTTCGGAAAAAATGGATCTTTTCGTAGGGTTAACCCACATATTTTAAGATTAATTAAAAAATATGATATTTTTGTTTTAATGCATAGTTAAAATCTAATACTGACATATGTTGAAGATTAAAGAGGTTTAGAACCTTAGTTTGTCCCGTATCTACATAAAATCTAAATTTTATAGAGGTTAGTCCACTGATTTAGGTGAAATATGTAGTTTTATTAAATCACTCGTTAATATGATGCCCACATACTTTGAAAATAAGTTTAGCATACATTAAAAGAAATTTAGAATGTGGTTAGGTATTTTCTTACATAACATTAAAGAGACTAAACTTAGTGACACAACATATAGATTTCATTGTTCTGAAAAATGGATCTTTTCGTAGGGGTTAACCCACATATTTTCAGATAAATTAGAAAAATATGATATTTTTGTTTTAATGCATAGTTGCATCTAATACTTACATATTTTGAAGACCAAAGAGGTTTGGGACCTTAGTTGTTCTCATTTCTACATAAAATATAAATTTTATAGAGGTTAGTCCACTGATTTAGGTGAAATATGTAGTTTTATTAAATCACTCGTTAATATGATGCTAATCTACTATGAAAATAAGTTTAGCATACATTAAAATAAATTTAGAATGTGGATAGATATTTTTTACACAACATTAAAGAGGCTAAACTTAGTGATGCAACATATGTATCTCATTTTCGGGGAAAAATCGATCTTTTCGTAGGATTAACCCACATATTTTAAGATAAACTAAAAATATGATATTTTTGTTTTAATGTATAGATGCATTTAATACTGAAATAAGTTCAAGATTAATGCGGTTTGGGACCTTATTTGTTTCTGTTTCTACATAAAATATAAATTTTATAGATGTTAGTGACATTGATTTAGGTGAAATATGTATTTTTATTTAATACCTCGTTAATACGATGCTCATATACTATGAAAATAAGTTTAGCGTACATTAAAAGAAATTTAGAATGTGGTTAGGTATTTTTTACACAACATTAAAGAGGCTAAGCTTATTGATAAAACATATCTTTCACATTTTCCGAAAAAAAATTGATCTTTTCGTAGGGGTTAACCCACATATTTTAAGATAAATTAAAAATATGATATTTTTGTTTTAATGAATAGATGCATCTAATACTGACATAAGTTGAAGATTAATGAGATTTGGAACCTTAGTTGTTCTCGTTTCTACATAAAACATAAATTTTATAGATGTTAGTGTCATTGATTTAGGTGAAATATGTATTATTATTTAATTACTCGTTAATTCGATGTCCATATACTATGAAAATAAATTTAGCATACATTAAAAAAAAATTAAAATGTGGTTAGGAATTTTTTACACAACATTAACGAGGCTAAACTCAGTGATGCAACATACATATCTTATTTTTTGGAAAATATAGATTTTTTCATAGGTGTTAATCCATATATTTTAAGAGAAATTATAATGCATAGTTGTATCTAATACCGACATAAAATCTAAAAATTTTCAACCTGAACTCGAATTTAAAACTGGAAATAACCGAAAATTCTAAATATGATACTCGAAAAATCTAAACATTATCAATAATATATAAAAATTAAAAAAAAAAAAAAGCACGCGCGGTTGCGCGATTGAAGCTCTAGTAATATTTTATTTGGCATGCATATTTTCCTTTTTTAGTTTTTTGCCCTTCAAAATGCAGTAATTATTTTCTTCATTTTTAAAATATACTATAAGTAAGATAAATCTATTTTAATTTACAAATAAAATCTATTTTAAATTACAAATAAAAGGATTTTAGGATAAGATTTTTTGGTCTTCTCTCTCTTCCAAAAGTGAAGGAGGATTTGTCTAATTCTCCGTAATTCTATCTCCATGGATTTGGTTCTCTCTGTGTTTGCATCCAAACCTTTAATTTTCGTGTCTTGTGGTCTAATGTGGGGATTCTCTTCCCTGCGTTGGACCCGTTTACCCGACCCGGGTCGATACTCCACACCGCCCGGAAACGACCATTGAATTCATCAAATCATGGGTTGCTTCCACTCCAAGCTTTCTTCTCCGGTGGGTACTAAACGTCCTCTCCGTCGTCGTCCTTTAGACACCACCGTTAAACGAAGTCATCATCCGCAAAATAACCACACCCGCCACGTTCTTCCCCATCCGCCATCTCACCGCTGCGTCGTCAACTCATCTCCGGCAAAACATCGCAATAATAACGATGATGATGCTCCAAGATTGAGAACCACCGGTGTGAGCTTAAGAACCGGCTTATCACGCGGCAATGTAGAGGCTGAGCAGGTGGCTGCTGGTTGGCCCTCATGGCTCAGCTCCGCTGCACCGGAGGCCGTTCGTGGATGGGTCCCACTTCGCGCCGAGGACTTTGAGAAAAGGGAGAAGGTAATTTAAAAGAACCCTAAACATAGATAATTTCCTTGCGACGCAAGAAACCTTCCTTGTTGATGATCTCTGTACAATTTTTTTCCTTTAATCTTAAGATCGGGCAAGGAACATATAGCAATGTCTTCCGGGCTTGCGAGGTATCGACGGGACGAGTTATGGCTCTAAAGAAGATAAGAGTCCAAAATTTTGATACTGAAAACGTAAGATTCATAGCTAGAGAGATCATGATATTGAGGAGATTAGATCATCCAAACATCATGAAACTCGAAGGGATCATCGCGTCTAGGAATTCAAACAGCATGTACTTTGTGTTCGATTACATGGAACACGATCTTGAAGGCTTATGTTCATCTCCCGACATCAAATTCAGTGAGGCACAGGCAAGAAAGAGATGCACACAATAAACCTAATTAACTTCTTCTGCAAGTAAACTCTGTTTTTGTTTGATAATCCTAATATTCATTTACAGATCAAATGCTACATGAAGCAGCTTCTATGGGGTATAGAACATTGTCATTTAAGAGGGATTATGCATAGAGACATTAAAGCCGCAAACATTTTGGTGAATAACAAAGGAGTTTTAAAGCTTGCTGATTTCGGATTAGCCAACATTGTAACACCAAGAAACAAGAATCAGTTAACTAGCCGCGTTGTGACGCTATGGTACCGTGCACCCGAACTTCTAATGGGATCGACTAGCTATAGTGTCTCGGTCGATCTTTGGAGCGTTGGATGTGTTTTCGCAGAGATTCTAACCGGAAGACCTCTCTTAAAAGGAAGAACAGAGGTGAGAAAAGGACCAAAGCATTACACTGAATATTACTCATTCCACATAGAGATTCATTTCTATTTTTGTGTAGATTGAACAACTTCACAAGATTTATAAACTATGTGGATCACCAGATGAAGAATTTTGGGAAAAGAACAAGCTTAATCCTCAAACTAAGATGTTTAGACCACAACATCAATATGAAGGTTGTCTTAGAGAAAGATTTGAGGGGTTTCCAGAAACCGCGGTTAATCTTCTGGAGAATCTATTGACTATTGATCCTGAGAAACGAGGAACTGCCTCCTCTGCTCTTATGTCAGAGGTTGGAATCAAAACTCTAAATCAAAATCGAATCAAATTTCTAAGACAAGTCTTTAAAAACTGAAAATCTTTTTGTTTGTGTATGGTTTTCTTGTTATTTCAGTACTTTAACACAAAGCCTTACGCTTGTGATCCTTCGACATTACCTAAGTATCCTCCTAACAAAGAAATGGATGCTAAGCAACGGGAAGAACTTCAACGAAGGTTTCAATCTATCGATTCACACTACCTCTGCTTATATATATCTCCATGTCTATGTAAAAATTACGCATATTGAGAAATTGAAAACTTTGTTTTTGCAGGAGAAGAGTGAGTATCAAGAAAAGGGATAACTTGGAATTCAAGAAATCAGGAATCTCACGAAGAACAATCAAAGAGCCTACAATTCTCACCAAGTTACCAACCGAAGAGGTACATTCTCATCAAGAAACGAAGAAAGAAACAGAGACAGAGATCATTCCTCAGACTCCATCAGAGACATCTCAAGCGACGACTCAAAGTGACTTCCCATACACAAATCTATCTCAAACTACGGCTCCAACAAGCGGGTTTGCGTGGGCAGGAGCAAAGAAGAGGAAAGAAAACGACGTAGCTTCAACACTTACTTATAACCAGCCTGCAGAATCAACAAGCCACGTCAGTAGTATGAGCATGTCTTTCGCTAAGAACACTTTCGGTTTAACTATAAATGAAGAGAAACAAGGATTTCTTAGGCCGCAAGTTTCACTAGATTCTTCTGATTTATTGTTGTTCTCTGGTGTCCAACACAAGAAATTGGAAGACGACATGGTGAGTGGTTTGAACTTGCTTTATTTATCTACTTATGTGTATGATTTTGATGCTTTTAACATTAATGTATGATGAAATCTTATAGGATTTGACGATTGTTGGGGCGAATCCGAAGATATTTGAAACTAATGGGATGAATGAGATACTACGAAGGACCGAAAGCGAAGCAAGAGTCGGGGTTGGAAGATCGCAAAGAATAGAAAGAGGTTGAAAGGGGAGAAAAGAAGAAGTACAAGAAATGTTTTAGCTTAAGGACTTGTAATATCACTTGATATAGTCCATTAACTCCAACTTGTCAGAACACAAACCAAGTTGGTGAGGAAAGCTTCAATTTCAGGTTTTTGAAATGATGATTTTGTTAACTCTTTCCTTGTAGATTTGTAAGATTTTGGTCACACTATTTGATGTGTTGTTTGCAGGAGAAGATAGTAGCTAAAATACGATTTGAAAATTTTTAAATGATTAACAAATAATACTGAAAATTATTTATATTTGTTTACCTCGCCGGCTTGAAGCTCCAGAAAGATTCTTCGCATTTGCCAGATTAGAGTTTGTAATTTTCCGAATTCAACGAAGATTTCACTAGATAGAAAATTCAAAGTAGAGTAGGAAAAAAGAAAAAAAAACACTTGATCTGCAAAACTAAAAGTTATGTACAAAGTTGTTCCTGTCATTTTTTTCTTTTTATAAACTCAGAGTAGAGTAGACAGTCTTATATTTCAATTAAAAGAGGTAAAATCTAAGAGCATACCACAAAAATCGAAAAAAAGCTTACAACTTTTCATTTCTTTCTGAATATTTCTTCAAAGTTAAAAAGGAAAAATATAGAGGGAGAAGAAGTGAGTGAGGATTTGATTATTCTTGAAGAGGTCTGGCTTTGATTGATTTCTTCAGAGGACTCGAAGCTGAGCAAGAAAAGCAGCACACAGATCCAAGAACAAGAACTGTGGACCTTGTACCCTCTGCAGATCCAACAGATACTTGTCGTCTCGAGTTTTATACAACTGTTATCAACATCATCAACAACAACAACCAAACATCAAGCCTTACAAACCATTCAAGCAGAGTATTCACAACACTTAAAACCATTCCAAGATCTCTACCATATGATGATTTGATGGCCATCATGAAGTTGATGAGAGGATTTTACCTGGATTTCAAATTTGACTACATTCGGCGACTTAGCAGCTGCATCATTCTCTGTTATGCTGGACTCGTCTCCAAAGTAGTTGTTGTCCTGCATTGAGTTACTCAGCATTCCATCTGAGTTGTTTGGAACCCATCTGCACTTCATGTTGTAGTGCCCTATCTTTTTCCAACACACGTTCAAGTCTTGCAGGGCTTTCAAGACTTCTGTCATTATTTCACGCGGATGTGCCCGAGACTGTTGGATCAAGTGGGGTTGTAGTTATCAATCAGTCTAAACACACAGACATACAAAAGCTTGAATCATTTTAGCATAAATTCAGAAAAATAGATATAAACCTGAAGTCCCAGAGCCCATTTTCTCTCAACTGGGTATTGAGACCTCAAGCCAACCCCTTGATATTCCATCAGTCCTGGGAGCCGATGACTAACAGGTGAAGCAACAGTTTCTGCTGAATGCATGCGCGGAGTACCTTCCTGAATTAGTTTAAACATTGAAGCATTACTACAAAACTTCTGCTACAGTTAAAAAGGAAAAATAAAAGACCCACCATTGTCTCCTGAAACTCAGCCCCAAGATAACCACTAGAGACACGGAACCGGTTGTCCAGTATTAGATAGTATGTCACAGTGCCCTGGAAGACAGCAGCCGATAACAATTCAGTATTACAGACTGTTTGATGGGAAAGTTTACCTTTGAAATAAAAAGAATAGCAAATGGACAAGAGTCTGAGAAACACATACATCATTCTGGGTCCGGTTGCGGAGAGATTCAGTGAGGAGGTTTCGGTCAAATCCCATATTAATAACTTCTTGGAGAATCTCCTCGTCAATCTACAAATGAAGCCAGCAGTGCTTTTACGTCTTTATCGAAAAAGGAGAATAGAGACAATCTCTAATGAAAATAAGAGGAGATATGCTAGGTTTACCTTTTTCGCCTGCTGTGCCGTATCTGGAGGAGGAACAGCTAAATACCTTGGAAGATGAGCTTGGAACCAAGGGTGTTGTCGGATCTCAGGGATGGTTACTCGTTTCATGGGGTCAACCACGAGCATCCGGGGGATCAAATCTCTAGCACCAGCAGATAAATGGCTAGGTAGAGTATATATCCCTCCCTAAGGGTCCAAAAGAGAAAAAATTACACTCATCGAGTGATACAAAAAAAACCCAAGATTTAAGCATTGCTTCAAAGATGTTAACAAATGAATTGGAAAATAACAAAAAAAGGTCAAGTAAAAGAAAGTCTTTTGCAGTACCTTTATCTTCTTAAAAAGGTTGGGAATGTTTTCATCATCGAAAGGAAGAGTCCCACAGAGAAGAGCGTAGAGTATCACACCACAGCTCCAGACGTCTACTTCAGGCCCAGCATATAATTTTCCCGAAATTACCTGAAACAGTTTACAGATCTCGAATATAATTGATCATCTGAAACAACCCTACTTACTTATAGTGCACCTCAGATAGCTAAAGGTTTGAAGCATTTACCTCTGGAGCAGCATAATTTGGACTTCCACAACTTGTCTTCAAAAAATGGCCATCTCGCATTATATTGCTCAGCCCAAAATCAGCAATCTTTACATTGCATTTAGAGTCTAAAAGCAAGTTTTCAGGCTTAAGGTCTCGATGAACGACCATATTCCGATGGCAATATTCCACTCCCGATATTATCTACATCAAAGCCAAGTAATGGCTAAATATATATAATGATAATTCAATAGTTGCTTGGAAAGTTACATGTTGATAAGAGCAAACAAACCTGCTGGAAAAAGTTCCTCGCCTCATCCTCCTGCAACCTACCCTTCTCTACAATATAGTCAAATAGCTCACCAGAGTTCACATACTCCATAACCAGATAGATATCTGTCGGAGTCTCTATGACCTCATAGAGACGAATAATATGAGGATGCATAAACAGTCTCAAGATTTTGATCTCTCTCCTCACTGTGAAAACAAAAACAAACACCAACTGATTTCAAGGCAAGGCAGATGAAAAGAAACAATATTCCACCGCATCATGAAGCCACACGACCAAAACAAAAATTTCAATCAAGATAACTAGGTGGATACGCAAAATTATACCTTTCTCCTCCATCTCCATGTTCTTGATTTTGCGACGATTGAGGATCTTGATAGCAACTTTATGTCCTGTCAATGCGTGCTCAGCTATCTTCACCCTACCAAAGGAACCGATACCAAGAGTTCTGCCGAGCTTGTAATTTGGTAGAATCGATTCCACACCACCTCTACCACCTGATCCATCCATTTCCTACGCAAAGATGAAACCACACACACAAAAAACCAAATCCCAAATAAGCTACACAAGACACAAAACAAATTGCAGAGAGTACAATAAACAGAGGCAACAAATTCTTCACGAAATGAAGAATTCTGAGATCCATCAGTTGCAGAAATAGTATTTGATCACTCGTTTAAATCAATCTTCAGTGAATAATCCCTTTTTCTATCAAATCCAAATCTCTTCACCACTTCAATTTCTTCGATTTTATAAGAAATGTAAGAAGAAAAAGACAACGAATTTATAGTAAAAACAAGAGAGAGCGACATAACTAAGAGTGAAAAAGAGAGCTTAAAATAGCAATTTCAACTATCCCCAATTCGGGAATTAAGAACCCTAATAATCAAATCGGCTAGATTTCTAGTAATGGACCTATCGTACCCGTTCGAGAAATGGCGATTTCAAGAACAATCAAAGCACACTCAATTTCCAAATTTTAACATCAAAAAGCGATCATTAATTTCCGAAATTAGACGATGCAGACATCGAACTTACCAAAAATAAAACGTAAAAAAAATCGCAGAAAGAAGACGAAAGACCAAAACTTTCGAGCTAAAAAATTTACCAGAAGAGCGAAATTGAGATTCGAAACTGAAGAAGATGCAGATCAGCTTAAAACCCAGAAAAACAAATGAGAGATTCTCCTTCCCTCTCTCGCTCTCTCTCTCTCTCTCTCTCTCTCTCTCGTGTTTGCTTGTAGCCTATAGGCGCAACAGAAAGAAAAAAATATTTGATTTTTATTTTCCATAAACGGGTTCATAGTGAACTAAATTGCCCTTAGAGTTACACTTAATTACAATAAAACCCTTATGCGGACGTGGCAAAGAGTCATCAGCTTTATATGGAAATATTCTCTGTTTAGGTAGAGACATTTGTGTGTGATTATGATGATTAACCGTTACTAATTAATTTATTTACGTAATTAGCGATTTACAAAGAAGTATCGAACCGATATAAAACCGGTTTAGAGAAATAGTTACAAGAAATTTCAAATTTATTCCTTTATTTCACACACACAACACAAACTATATAATACAACAGTGATTCCCGGTTAAGAGTCAAATGTACAAAGCAACCGGTTTAAAGATCTCAAACCGGGTATAGTAAGTAACTAACATTGCTTCAACATTAACAAACTTCAAAAATGTAAAAGAAAGAGTTCCTTTTGAGTATGGTTTTCTTCTCAGGCTTGATTTGATTGAAGAAGCCGATGATGATCTTCGGGTGAGATGTCCCGTGAGTACTGCGATGCAGAAAGCGCAGGATCTCGGTAAGCTACAACGAGTTTCGAGTAGAATTCAGACATGTTATGGTCTCTCGCGTCTGCTTTGTCTTTGTTTACCAGACACTGCAACATTATAACATATAAAGGTGATGTGAAGAAGCTGTAATGATGACAGAAACATTTACTTTATGCTTAGACTGCAAAAGGTTCTTGTTCCGGACAGCATCCTAAGGACTACAGTCACTACACATTGTGTTCTGTTTGTAGCTTATGAATTTGATTTCAAACAGTTATGATCTCTAAAGCAATTACCTCGGTAGGATAAGATTTGAAATTTGGCAAGAACCTTCTTTGGCAGTAGATGCTGAAAAGGACGGTGAGTATGGGGAGGGGAATTGTTAAAGAAGATGCCAAAGGAAGCTCTTTAAGCCCGAATAATCCGATTGCAATTATGTGCATTAGTACCAATGAGAAGATAGTGGAGCTGTGTACTATTGGCCAAAACTTTCCACCAGTTTCATACTTAGCCGCATATACATTTAGGATCTGCAACACACAAAAAAAAGGACCCAAAAAGTTGAAGTTACTACTACTACCACCAAGTTTTGATCATACAATAGATTCATTTAGGCAAAGAGGAATCAAGTGACAAAGAAAATGGATTCTTGATGTAATGTTAGTGCCATGTATTAAGCTCCAAAAATACTTTTGGTTTCTAAAGATGCTATTCGGGAATTTATAAAAGGGCAAGAGGAGAACAAAAGTGAGATTCCAAAACCGAAAAGATGTGTAGACGATTCATAGGTTAGAGGGTAAATTCCTATATGGCTTAATCATAGTTTTGAGGAGCATCAATGGAGAATATACTCAGCATTGTCCAAGAGAATGCAATTGGAATCATTATGATTTTAAATGATTTGATACCCTCTGCATAAAGTAACTGAAGAGTAAGATTGGTTTGATTACCTGGTTGCGGTAGATGACATATCCAAGACAAAAGTAGACCAACAAGAACGGTAGTATCAACGGTGAAAGGAAGAAGTAAGTTGTACCAAGAAGTCCAAAAAATAGAATCTTTGGGATTTCTTGGCAGAAAGGAGTCGGAGGGACCTCAAATTCTTTGTCATCTTCCATGCAGAAAAGTTTTGTTATAAAGCTCCATAGAAGCGGAACCAAACGGAAGATCTCTGATGATAAACCAGTCCATCCAGAGGTCACAACATAAGAGATAAAGAACGATGCCTGCACCAATGATTAAACATAACTCAATAGTCCGAAAAAGAAATTGTGGAAACCTCAACACCGGATTTGTGTTTATTACCTGCGCTGGCACAGCTGCAGCAAGCACACGAGGAATGTTCTTAGGTTCAAGGAACACATTAACACGATAAAGAGCAGATCCGGACAGTACATTTGCAAAGAAGCTGTTCCATACAGTAAACATTAGAAGCTTGATACATGCAGATTTCTCGATCTGGCTATGAGAAACAAATCCTTGCATTGAGGAAAGCAGAAGCATAATGGGTGGTACTATGTAAAGGAATAGCTGGAAAATTAGACTTGGAAGATATCCAGTTATCACTTGACTCACGACTTTCCTGCAAAATCATAAAAAAAGAAAAACAAAAGTTAGACCTTTTATAGTCGGTGAATTGAATCAAGACACTCATAATTATCTGAACAGGGTTTCGCTCACATGTTTAGTATGCTTTTTAGAAAAGGGAACCAAGTCTCTAACTGGTGAAGATTAGCAAGACCTTGAACCAATACAACAGGGCCAATGTATAGGATTAACAGAGCTAAGAAAGCGACAAATACAACGACATTGGAGATCCATCTTCTCACAAACGATGCAGTGAAAAATGGCCAATGAACATCTTGAGGCTCTGGGGCTGTCTCAGTTAGCCACTGTGTAGGATCTATTCCTTGCTGAATGTTTAATGCTATTGCAGCCCCATGTCTTGTCCTAAAAGAAACGAAAGCGGCTGGAATTTCCTAAAATGGTTTGCCAAAAAAATTAAAGGAATTACTAACTTGATGAATGTGATTAATCAGGCAAAGACAAACTTCTCACCTCTCCTGCTAATAAAGACTGTTTCAATCTCATGTCATCTTCTAACTTCTCGAGCTTCTTTTCGTAATGCTCAACCACATCGACTTTTTTCCCAAACATCCCTAAAAACCCATCCCGCTTAGACTGTTGGCGAGATAGGCTTCCGGATTTTACTCTAGTGAGTTTCTTGTACAGCTTTTCAGCATCATTCTACAAGTGCTAATGAATATATAAAAAATCCAGAAACATCAAACCATAAGGCAATATAGAATCCTTAGTTGGTAGAAGTTTACCATGAGAATCTTTAACTTGTCTGTCCTATGAACAACTACATGAGAAAGATACGTGGAAGAATGATACTCCCTGAAGAAGCTTTCCACTGTTTCACTTATGCTGTTCCCAGGCACAAGAGGGATACCACTGACCAGAACCGTAAATTCTTGTGGCTGAGGCTTGGACGAATAAAAATGAGCAATCCGCTTTAGCAAAATGTACTTGTTCTCCTGCAAAATTATTGAAAACATCATCGTATGTTCACACAGAGATAGAAGCGCAAAGAAGTAGAAAGAACGGCAGAAAACAACAAGCTTCTTACAAAGTAAAGTAGAGAGCAAACAACCGCCGTGAATATGTATATTGCACAAAAATGAATCCACATCCTGAAGCAAAAGATATAGGTTAAGGATCATAAATTTTTTTGAGACTCTCTGTTTAGGCATAGCTTCGATTTCTTACTTATTTGATCCATCGTTAACATTAGAAATGCTGAAGGAATCTAAAGACTTTTTGGGCAGGTCGAAAAACTCTTCAAACTCGGTACCCATATAGTTCACTGGAAGGAGGATAAAGATCCCAACCACAGAAGCAAAGCTAAACACTCTTATACTGCAGCAATAAAAGAATCTCACATCATCCATCAAAATCACAAAAGGCTCAAACTTTAAGGAAACTCTTAACCAATGAAATGAACCACCTGAAGACAAAAACACGAGTAAAGACTAAAGCATCTAAGCCGAGACTCGAGAGGATTTCTTCATTGGTAGGTTCCAATGCTCTTTTAACCCAACCTGCTGTAGGCAAAAGCCTCTCGAGGTTGAAGGCATTAGACTGCTGAGATTTGCCTTGTTGAACAAGCCGTGGACCATAGACAGTGACATTACCAGGCTGCTTCCTCAAAATTGAATACAAAGTGAAGAACAGAAAGCAAAGGCCAAGATTGATTCCCACTGAAGTTAAAAGCGCTGAGAGAATCATAGCTATTTCTTCCTAATGGTGGAACTCGTAGATTGGCTTCACTGCCTTGGGAGATACAAGTGTGTGATCACTAGTCAAAGAAATGTAGATGAAATCAAATACAGAATCGATCAGAATCGCTAAAATGAAGAAGATTAGTGAAAATTAACACACACGAAAACACAAACAGAAACGACTGCATAAACCCAGAACGAACTTCGAAGCGATCAATGAAATCTACACAAGCTGATAATCGTCTTCTGATCTGGGTTTTACAGAAAAGGTTAAAGCTTTAGGATGAAAATGGAGAAAAGATGAAACCTTGAGGCATGAATGAGTCAAAGGAGGTGTTCTTCCGTGAAACTCGTCCTTGAAGCGCCACGATACTTGTCGATTACTTCTTCTTGCATTGGGATTCGATATTGATTAAGTGTTTACTACTTTACAGTTTACACGGAGGATTAAGCTAAGTAGTCAAAGTTAAGAATAAAGTAAATGTGGGCCTAAGAAAAGGCCCATTAAAACTTCGTTATTCTCAGCTTAATAAAATTAAACAAAGAGCAAAGTAAATAAATGGGCTTTTATTGGGCCTAAGGCTAACGATAAATAAAAATTAGGGTTTCTCAGCCGCCTCTTACCCTCTATATAGATAAGATCTTCATATCTTTTCTCTTTAACATTTAGCCCGATGAAGAAGAAGTCCCAAAAGATAGGAAGTGCCGTATGACACTTTACACAGCAGCGAACTGAACGTGGAGAAGGTTGCATCCGGTTTGGTTTTCCCGATCATACCGTCAGTGTTGGCCGACCGTATTTGGATCGTAACCCGATTTAGATACGAATCGGCTTCAAGCTGGTCGGTTTGGTCTGGTTATCTAAACCGTACTTCCTATCCCGGTCTGTGTTCGTTGTCTGGGTGATTTGAAAAGGGTTCCCTGAGGGCTTTTTAGATTTTTTATTTTTTAAAAATTGTCTGATGCCACGTCGAAGGTAGCTTGTAAAAAGCGATGATCTTTGATGCTACATTGGACATATACGAATGTATGTGTTTCGCTTTCTGATAGGAACCTGTGGATCTTGATTTTTTTGTGATCTACGGTGCCATTTCGGCGATTACATTTTTTTTTAGAGAAGGAAATTGAATTGAATTGGGGGAAGAAACCGATGATGATTATTGCTAAAAATATGGAATTACCGTCTGAGTTTTTTTTTGATGTTAAAAACGCTGGCTTTGCTGAGGTCTTTTTCCCCTAATTACTAAATTTTTTAGTAGTTTGATATGTTTTTTGTTTTCACTATGATTGTTCAATTTTTAACATAAAATTGAATATGATTATACGTTTATTCTCTATCCATGATTAGAAATGGGGATTTTAATTGACAATTTAGGATTTTAAAAGACTGTTGCAGTCAACCGAGATAATACTTGGTTACCGTCTGGAGGACAATACATGGATTTATTACCGGTCGAGATTAAAATTAATTACAATTTGTATGAATTTTTAATCTAACTTAATATCAAACTAAGTTATAAAAAATCAAGTGACATTGGCAATGGGCCTAAGAATGGCCCGTTAAGAATTCTTTATTTCAATTTTGAAGAGTGTTCAAAAATGCTTGTGAAGAACAATACCACTTCTATCAATGGATCAGATGAAACTATTACTTGATTTGGAAACACGGACAAAACCATTTTGAGATTACGTTGCTGACATCTGCAAATTGAACTTAAGCTGCACGTGAACAAAAAAACAAAGGCATTTGAGAATGCCTCTTATGTTGAATCAAAGACTGAGTTGTGATGGTGAGGAGGAAGAAGAAGAAGAAGAAGTGGTCATGACCAATGTTCGAAGCCAATACCTTGAGGGTTTAAACTCAAGTCTTTAACCACCAAGGCATTGTCACATTGGTCGTGTTTTTACAGCCTTCGTACCGATTTAACCTCTCTAGAAGTCGGACTCTCCTTTCTTTCAACATTTTAGAACCAAATAAATGAGATTTTTTAACCGAACAAAACATGAATAATATCATAAGATTGTTTCCAAACGGAGATTTAGAATAGTTCAGCAGACATTCATTATTGACGTAGAGAGAGATCATAAAACGAAAGAGAGAAGAATAATTAGAGATACGATGGAAGTAGTAGTTTTCAGATGGCCTCGAGAGCTTGAAGAACGTCAGCTTTGACATCTTCAAAGTCTTCAACACCAAAGCTGAAACGAACCAAGTTGTCTTTTATTCCATACTTTAGCCTCTCCTCTTGCGTCAGATCCCTGTTGTGTTGTGTCATTCACCCAACCAATGTTAAACTCAATACTCTATTTTAATCAGAATACATAGACAGCGAGACAGCAACATATATATACCAGTAGGACATGATGGCAGGTTGATCCACGATGCTCTCGCAGCCACCAAATGATGGTGCTATGTATGGAATCTTCAGACCATCCACAAACTTGATTGTTCTTTCAATGTCTCCATCGATCTACCACATCAATATATATATATATATCATCATGGTTTTTGAGGATCATTTGATTCGATGAGGCGAGATTAAGTTGGTGATCGATTGTTACCTCAAAACTAACCACACCTCCAAAACCAGTCATTTGCTTCTTGGCTATGTGATGCTCTGGATGACTTGGAAGGCCTGGATAGTACACATGACTCACCTGCCACAACAACAGATATTTACAATGTTTTTGTCGAGACAGATCACTCAGAAAGTAAATACAAACGAGAAATACTGCATACCTTAGGATGTGCCTCTAAAACTTCGGCCATCCTTAAAGCAGTAGAATTCTGTTGCTGTACACGAAGATGCATTGTCTTCATGCCTCGGATGATTAGGTACGCAGCATTCTGCAAACCAAATGTTTTATGAGATTTATGAAATAAAGGCATATAATAAGAGAGAGATTCAGGAGATGTTCGAGTGTTTTTACCGGGTTGAGTGTGCCTCCCAACACATGATGCAGATTGCGGATTTCTGAAACTAACTTCAGTGGACCACAGATGCATCCAGCAAGAACCTAACCGAAGGACAAGCAATCTTTGTTAATGACTATACCAACCAGTGAAAGCTCTTTTCAGATGTTTTACAAAACTTGAAACATTTTTCTACTCACATCATTGTGTCCACCAATATATTTTGTAGCAGAGTGCACAACAAGATCAGCACCAAGAGGAAGGGCCTTCTGATTTAGAGGTGTTGCAAAGGTGCCGTCAATGCAAACAAGAGTTCCCCTTTTGTGGCATATTTCTGAAACTAGCTCAATGTCAACGCATCTAAGGAATGGGTTTGTCGGGGACTCAGTGAAGAACAGAGTAACCTGCCAGACAAGTCGGAATGAATTTGTGAGACAATACTCATTTTTTCCAAATTTAAGAAAGAATATGTATGAAGTATGCACAATATGTTACAGAACTAACATTGTACTTATTCACCGCAGCTTCAAGCCCAGCGATGTCAGCAGGATCAATCACAGTGACCTGGACATAAACATGATATTAATCATTCAAGTTGAAATGGATCTCTGTGGGCTCTACATATTCAAGTAATCAGAGAAACTTGAATTGACAAAAAAGGAAGGCTGGCATTTATCAATGGATTCTTACGGTGATCCCCAACTTGGGAAGAAAATTCTCCATGAAGATTCTTGTCTTCCTGTAGCAATCCGTAGTTGTGACAATGTGTCCACCAGCAGGAACCAATGCCAAAAGCATAACAGTGCTTGCACACATCCCAGATGCCATAACCAAAGTTGATTCAGCTCCTTCAAGTGCACTGCACAATATATTAAATCAAACAAATCCAAGAACATCAAAAACATAATCCTTAAGAGGAAAGAAAAAGAAAAGGCAAGTATACTCATTAAAGACATTAAGATACTATAATAACAACCTTATCTTCTCCTCTAGAACAATAGTCGTCGGGTTTCCATAACGACCATACTCAAAACTCACACTCCGTTTCTCCTACAGTGATTCAAGTTTTTGAGCAAAAACAAAAACAAAAAAGTCAATGATCTTGTCATGAACTTAGAATCACAAAAGATTCTTTCAACCTATAATTAAGTAATTATTCTATTCAACAAGTGGATTGTTATTCCATAAAAGCAACATAGACACAATCAACAACGACAAAAACACAGACCTTGAAGTCAATAAGCTCAGAAGTTTTCTTGAAGAAGTAAGCAGATGTGTTGACTACAGGAGTAGTGATAGCATCCGTGACTATACCACGACCTAATCTTTCACCTATGTAACATCACAAAACCCATTTCCAACGATAATCTGATAAATGAAATCGTCTTCGATGATGAAATGATTTTGCAGATTGAAAATGGGAAGAAGATTTGATACCAGCATGAACAGTGAGGCTCCCATCGGAGCTCAAGAATGAAGGTTTTTTCGAATCAGTCAAATCCTCCAACTGTACACTACCTATCTCCTCGACCACCACAACCTCCTCATCGACGACGGGAGGAACGGCAGCCGCAGGGGCGGAGGCGGAGGCGGCGGCTGCAGCTGCGGCGGAAGAAGCCGCAGGAGCAGACGAGGCAGAAGCCGCCGCCGCCGCCGAAGGTAAACCGGAAGCGGGGTTGTTGGACCACTTAGCCGCCACGATCTGCGCAACACCGATGTTGCTACAGTTTCTGCGGGCTTTGATACTCAGCTGACGGACGAAATTAGGGGGAAATCTCAAGATCCTTGAGGATAATCCACCGTCTCCGGCAAATGACGAGGCCATACCAGCGGTGACCTTGACACGACGGCGAGAGGATTCTCCGGCGGGAGAACCGACGAGATCTGGATCAGAACGGCATTGAAAGCCGGAGATGGAGGCGGAGGAGAAGATCGTAGGGCATTGGAACGATGAGACGGCCATTTTCTCTCTCTCTCTCTTTCTCACTTTCTCTCTCTATGTGGTTAGGTGCGTGAAGGGTTTGGGTTTCACCATTAGGCGGGTTTTTAAAAAGCCGAAATTGCTGGGTTTACTTAACCACTCTTTCGGTTTAGTTAGATCAACTTAACCACCGTCTTTTGTTTTTGGTTTTTATATTTTTCTAATTTCCTACTTTTACAAAAATAGATTACATTTTGTTTTTTTATAGAGTTTATTTATCAAAAATAGAAAAGAAAAACAGGAGTTTTTGTTTTACAGGTAATTACTCACTGTCAAAAAAAAGGAAATAAATAATACTACTATGATACAAATGAAATTGAAAACATTTAAGGATATAACACTTTCTTGTATAATGAAAACTAATATTAAAAGAAGTAACAAGAAAAATAACAGGAGCCAATCGCAATCAGATTAATAGGATTGTTGATATATATATATGATCAGTGATTATATTATAATTTAGACAAACATTTTTATTAGTGTTATTTACGGAAATGCCACTTTAAAAATTTTGTGAACGTGGGTTATGAGACACTAGGTAGGTAGGCATTGTTGATTTTGATTAATCATGTGCCACCAAAAAATGTTTGTGCGATTCTCATATCATATGATTGGCTTTGATATGGTTTAAGAAATGTAAATGTCACTAAGTAGTAGTAAGTAGACATTTGATTGCACTCACTCTAAATAGATTTAATCATAAACTACAATTATGCATCATCTACAAGGACTTGCACCTCTAGTTGATGATAGCCAATGGCCCAATGGACCACTTCACTTTCTTTCTTTTATTCCTACAAATGATACTTTCTTTAGATATATTTTTAAAACCATACAAATCTATTCTTTAAGTTATCATTCATCCAATGAAGAAACCACTAATGATGATATTAAACGAAACCTACGTGTTCCACTCAAGTTTATATGGTGTTGATGAATATAATACTAGACTTTTAATGAGTATTATGTGGCCTTTGAGTCACATTATAACTATTGAATATAATACTAGACTTTTAATGAGTATTATGTGGCCTTTGTGTCACATTATAACTATATAGTTGGTTTCAAAACAATAAGTATTCAACCGGTTGGATTTTAGATCAACTTTTTGTTCGGTTTGCGCTTGGTCTGGTTGAGTTAAACCGAGGGTTTACCGGTATTGGCACTATTGCCCGTGCTTTGTTCAAAGTGGTATATCAGCCAATGATCACTATCAAGTAACAATTTCGACTGCAGTCTTTAGTTCCAATAGAATCACAATGGATTATAACCAAAAAGGAACTCGGGTTTAAAGCAAAATGGGACAAATGATTGTAATTTCAAGCCAAACGTTTTGTTCTTCTTTGCTAAACAAGAAAAGCAGAAAAACCGGAAAAGATCCACCAGGGAGATATAGCTTACGACAAAGCAGCTACATTTGGAGAAGGGAGATAAGAGTTGGTTTTAGTGATGAGCTTTCTTGGCTTCTGCCTTCATCTGTGAGTTCTTCTTTATCTGCATATGCAAAAACATTTATTGGTATCACTTCAACAGGAAGCGAGAGATACAAATACAAGCAAATGAACATCTTGGCTGAAATATCGAAAACGTAGAGATAAAAGAAGAATCAATCCGAGTCTTACAGGGGGTTTGGAAACCAGACATACATGCACAATAATGCAAGACAATTGCATTGCAGTGACACAAAATATTCAATCGACGAGAAAAATCTTATATTAAGCATAAGTAAAACTATGATCATTTGAATCAAAGAACAACATGTTACTTGGAAACATGCTTCAAATTAGATAATCTAATTAGATAACAATACAATGGTAAAATGCAAAAGTATGAAACTTGACAATAATCAAGCCAAAAAAACTCGAAACTACAAAGTATAATTCAAGCTACAATGAGTATCCCACATGATTCGATCGAGAACAACATGTTCCTATTCATCCAGTAGCCATAATCATCGAATATAAATACCATAGAACATTTGAGAATCAGGAATGTTAAAACGTTTATAAACAAAAACAACAGATCAAGTGGTGCCCAGATTCGAGGATTTTGAGAAAGAGAAGTACCTTCAACGCCTTGAGCTTTACGTTCCCATAGATGAGACCCAATCCGAAAGCTGAAGCACGAGCCACCTAATCCACAGACACACACACACACACACACAAAAGACTCGATGAACTCAAAATCGAAATTCTACAAGTCAAAAATACAGATCGAGAAATCGGAGAGAGTGAGAGTGAGAGATAGTTACGAGAGCGAGAGTGCTGCTACCGGAGTAAAGTCCTGGAGGAGGCGCCATTGATCAACAGTTGTAAACCCTAACCCCAAATCGATCGAAGAATCTTCTCAAATCTCAGATTCGCGAGGACTAAAAAATGGAAGAAGACCAATGACGAGTGACGACTCTTCTCAGAAATGTAATAAATGGGCTTTTTAAAGGTTTAAGTTTTTAGTATACTTCAGGCCCATTTTATTGGGCTTTATATTTGTATTGAATAAAAGGGATCCCTTGAATAAAATATAAAAATCTATTAAACTTAGTATATTATAGAGAGTTAGCTATTCTTACTTTTTATATCTTCTATTTTTAAGAGCAATGCACATATGAAAAGATAAATTACATATTTTCAGTGATTTTTTATATTTTCGTTGTTATCTATATATCATTTTTTTGTTTAATAAGTTATAAACCTAGCTAGGACGAAAATGAATTCAAATAANAAAAAAAAAAAAAAAAAAAAAGCATATTTCATGATATTTGATAATCAATAGATAATAAAATATATTCTTTTAGAGTCGAGCCCTAAACTAAAAATGTATTTGATTATCGTGCTAACTTAAGTTTTCCAAAAATCTATAGCTAATAATTTTGGAGATTCTATCTAACAAATCAAAACCCGCACGTATGTGCGAGTACTCATCTAGTATGATTAACAGTTACAAAGTTAAGAAGAGTCTTGTTAATCATACTCTAATTCATCAGGTGTGATGGGTCTCTTGAGAGGAATCACAGACTTTTTCTCTACATCTCTTGATAATGCCTTCCTCATATTTGATTAATTTAGTGAGATCAAACCATTGTTACAGTTAAAATCTAAACGAGGAGTCAATGCCATTAGATAAACAACACATTAAGCCTCACCTAATCCGTCTTCCTCTCCCGAGTAATAGCGTAGCACCCGCCTATAGATTATGTAACCAAGCTGCGGAAACAAGTTATTATTGTTAGCGATGATGAAGAACCTACAAAGTTGTTTTGACAATAAGATATGGAAGGAATTGGAATGTTCAACAATGTGATGTCGAGTATGAAAGTTTCTAAGCTTTTATAATCATGTTTTCGTAAATCCTTATTGTTTTACCTTTTCATACATCTTGATGGCTGGTGTATTTGAAGCTCTCACGAAAAGATCCACAAAATAAGCCTTATCACTGCGAATCAATCACCTGAAGCAAAATGGTCACTAAGACAGACATGCATTGCCAGAGATAATAAAATCAAAAAACAAACAGGCATAGAGCTATAATGAGCAAGAAAAGTTGCTTTCTTTGAAACTATCAGACATTCGTTTTCACAAATAATAAATGGTCACCTTACAAACCAATATATTGAGGTTTCTATCTTATACCATCATATATTCAGAGAACATTCTAAAACTGGAGAAGCTGAGTTTCTGAGAGTTCTTACATCTTATCACTGATATCTTCGAGAAGGTTCATCAGTTTCTTTGCGAGTTGCTGCCTGCGATATTCCGGAGAGACAGTAACAGCTGTTACATGACCATGCCAGGATTCACCCTGCCCTTCAAGTTTACCCATAACTGAAACCATATAGATTAAATATATCATACCTCAGGGCTGAGACCAGCAATAAGTCACTCAATCTATGGACATTTAGAACAATCAAGATTCCTAAAGAAAAGCAACCAACTACAAAAGCTAGAGCTAATGATAGAGAATCACCTTTCCGAATTTAGCCTAAAGATGAAAGAAAAACCAGAGAGATAGCTGAGAATATGATTAAAACTCTTATATATTGAAACAAGAAGGAAACAAACTGATAAAGAACAACAAGAAGTTCCTCACAAAACACAGTATCAATAATAGCTTTTGAACTTCAAATTCTTCATCAAGAGTTCAAAAACCTAAACAGAAAACACAATCTCCACGAATTCACATTCTTTAAACAGAGATAAAAGACATATTGAACTGTGTCCCATGAACAAAACTTTGAGAACAAATCAACAAAATCGCCATAGCAAAAACAAAAAATCAACAATCGGAGAGAAACACGAGATTACTGTTTCAGTGAGGTGGTCTAGATTCACGGAAGTGAATCGGAGAAGGTCTTTGCCGCTAAACCTCTTTATCGTCGTCATCCTCCTTCTCCTTCAGCAAATCGCTGATGACCTTAGCCGGAAGAAAAAAAAAACAACGAAAGCTATTGGAATGGGCAAATCTCTATGATTTTTGGGCTTAATTTGAGCGGCCCAAAAACTTAGTTTGACCCAGAGTATTTTAAACAGCCCATACAAAAAATTGATTTTTGGGCTCTAAATTACGCGGTATGGACCCGGTTTGCACGCGGTTTGCACGGAAATCGAGGTCGGTTTATGTCGGTTATCATGGTATAACGGGGTCCGTTTTCCGTTCAAACGGAGTCCGTTTTTGTTGACCGTGTCCGTTATGAGTTGACCCGCGTTGACCCGTGTTTGACCAATTCTTGATGGGCCTTTTTAATCAGCCCATTAAACCCGTTTCAAAACCCTCGTCTCTGTTCTCTCTCTCACAGTGAAATTTTTAGATCTCTTTGTCTCTCCATTTTTTCAATCAATGGCGTCGAAGAAAATTGAAGGCCGGAGAGATTCGAGCAGCATATTAGCGAACTCGGAGATCATCTCTCAGGGAAGAAACGCGGCGTGCGACGCCGTCTACGTGGCGAAAAAGCTGTTAAAGAGCACAGGGAAGGCGGCGTGAATCGTCGACACGACTATGGTAATCTTCGTCGTTGATCATAGATATGGAACGAGATCAGCTTTTAAACAATTTCGAGTTTGAGCGAGCAAGTCTTTTCGGATCTCCACCTCCCTCGGCTTTCTAAAGTAATCGTAGAAACAAACCCTAAATCGGTTGATTATATTATAATTAGTTCCAATTTTGGTTTTTGTTTACTGCTATTCGATTAGTGTCTATGGCTTGAATACTATAAAGATCGTAGCTTTTGACTGTAGAAACGATTATTTTCAAATGGGTAAATGAAGAATCTATGATCATCTCTTAGCTGTTGATTGAATTCAACTCTTTGAGCATTGTCTTCATATACATTTGGAAATTTCTGGTTCCTTTCGTATAAATCAGTCTCTCGCACTATTCGATTAGTTTCCTGTTGAAGTTTATGGCTTGAACACTATAAAGAACACAGCTTTTGTTCATATAAACGATTATTTTTCTGCATTTTATATGTAAATGAAGAATCTATGATCATCTCTTAGCTTCCTACTGAATTCAACTTTGAGCATTGTCTTCAGCATTTGGTTCCTTTTGTACAAATGAAGGATCATTTGGTAACTTAGTTGCTTTACTGTCTTAATATCTCAGAACATTAAAATGCATTCAATCTTGAATACTCTCAAAATGTGGTTTCTTCTTCTTAATCACTTTATTTACTTGAATGATACTCAATGGACTACCAAAACTTACAAGATGTTTCTTTTGTTCATTGAGCAATCTTTGAAATCAAAACCTCTAATGAAACACAAAGTGTATAGGAGATAAAAGGAAGAAACTTTGAAGCCAGCTTAAAGTTCCCTTTATACAACAAACCAAAGCAAAAAGAATGATACTAACTTTGAACTACAAAACTTTACAATTTAACTTTCACCTCCTCTTGTAGCCCAATCATTATACCAAACAAAAATTCTACAATATGAAAGAAAAGTGAAAACACTTGAACTAAAAAATTATAAACTAAAAGAAACTTTTAGCAGCCCATTATCGGCCCATTTATATTTGAAACAACCAATAATTTTTGATACTTAAATTGGAAATTAGTCAAAGTCAACTGCACACAAAAAGTATTTATTCTAAAAGAAAAAGACATGAAACTACCAAGCATTTAATTTAGTTCTTTTTTCACTCGACATGTAAACGTGCAGCCTCTTTTTATTACAGCCTCTTTATCACTTTTGCCTTAAAAAAATGAATTAAGTTTAGGATAGTTATTTATTTATTTGTTTGTTTGTTTTAAAGAGGAGAGTTAAATTGCTTATATAGATTTTTTAAATTATTTGATAACACTTCTATGTTCACAATTTTTTTTATTTTCCTAACAACATGCATGCTTTTTTTTCAGTCATAATAAAAATGAACTATATCTTAATCACTTCTTAGTTATTTTTAACTTGCAAAAAAAAAGAACAAATAAGTGATTTTGTGTCAAAATGTTTCTATTCTTAAAGTTCATTTTAACATACTCAACGTAAAAAGCACAATAATTTTAAAACAATTGGAAATTAAAAAAAAACATGGATACATTTTCGTGAAATGGTCATTTTCATGACATATTCAAACCAAATATAATATAAGTGATAAAATATTATAAAGCTATGGACATAAATAACAATAAGAAAATTAAAAATAATTATAGACCATTAGATCAGAATATCGTTGGAGAATCGGACGGTGAAGAAGAATCCACCAAGTTGAGAATACTATTCCAATAGTTCTTGTTATCCTCATAGTAGTTATAGTCACTCTCGTTGACCACCACGTCAGCTCCGGCGATCGACGCGGCGGTGGTCGTCTCGTCGTTTTTACCGAGCAAGAGGCTCGTGAACCCTTCTTCGATTTCCTCCGTCGTCCTCATCCACTCGTGTTCGTGTTCTTTGACCAGAGTCGTATCAGAGGAAGAGACGGCTAATTCAATCATCGCCGGAGTTTCAGAGCTGTTTTCCGGCGGGATTCCTAAAGGCATGATCGTCATTGAGAGATTCTCGGAGAGGGTCACTGTCGATGTCGGAGATTCAAGTTGTTGAACTACAGAGAAGTTTCGGAAAATCAAATCAATCTAACAGAGAAAGTTTGAGTTTTTTAAAGATGGAATCTTTCTTACCTTCGTTTGGTTTTGTCCAATTTGTTGATGTTTTGTCAGTGAAGCAATGTTGAGTGTTTTGGTAATGTCGTAAATGAAGAAGCTTTGATTCTCTAGCTAGTCTTGCTTCAGCTTCGAGACGAGCACTCTCCCATTGAGCCATATGGCTAAGTGTGGCTGCGTTCTTGGATTGACCTGTGGAAGACAAAAGTGTCTCGTTCTTGTGCTTGTGAGTCACTGGATCTATCCCCATTTTGACAAGACGTTTCTTTAAGTGTGTGTTCCAATAGTTCTTGATCTCGTTGTCTGTTCTTTTTGGTAAGTGAGTTGCAATTGCTGACCATCTATTAGAAAATCAAATCAGGACACATCAGAGATCAGTTTAGCTTGAAAAGTAATCTCAAAAGATTCTTATAGAGATTGTGTGTGACCTGTTTCCGAGGAGAGCATGGAGTTGAATGATGGTTTGTTCTTCTTGTACAGTGAATTTGCCTCTCTTGATATCAGGTCTTAAGTAATTAGTCCATCTGAGTCTGCAACTCTTTCCACACCTTTGAAGACCTATGGAGTTATCAAGAAGACATTAACGAATAAGATGAAGATGGTACGGTTTCTGGAAGAGGAAAGAACAGAGAAGATATGGAGTTTTACCGGCTTTTTCGGGCAAAGAACGCCAGCTTCCAAGGCCATTTTCTTCAATGTAAGCGAGAAGTTTCTGATCCTCCTCTGGAGTCCAGGGTCCTTTCTTCAATCCGGCCTTATCACAACACGGCGATCTTCCCATTATTTGCTGCACAATAAGACTAACTTACACAAGAAATGGCTTCTTTTTATAAAAGTTTCTTCAATCCGATCCACGGTGTAACATAAACGTATGGGAATATGGGATAGTACTCTATAACATAATCATGATCATGATCACTGTAATCACAAAAGCTGCTCTCTTGGTTTGAGTTTGATATATAGAGGGAGAGACAAAGCAGAAGATGTCTCTGTTTAGGTTCTGTAAGCGCCCCTTTTCTCGGTCTTTTGACATGGATCGGTATTAAATTAGATGGGGTCTAGAGATATTATTACCATCGTGGTTCCAAAACCTTGATTTCTTATTAAAGCCTCAACATCTTTACCTTGTAACTATGACTGTTATCACAAGGTAAAACAGTTTTTTTACTGATTGAAACCCATTAAAACTTGCTATAAAACTCAAAACACTTCTCAGTGAATCTCACATCACTAAGGTCAAACAGATTGCTCAAGGTTTCTTATTGTAGGTATCCTACTAATGGTTTCAAGAAAGCTACAAAGTTGTTATTATTGTTTTCTCTGTTAGATATAACTAGCTAGCTATCATTATAAGTTACACTACACTATCAAAAACGAGTGTATTGGTTTCACTTTTCACATTTTTGTTAACTTTTACTAGAAACTTCACAATAGTAAAGTGCTGTTAAATGGTGGTGAAGAAGAGAAAGCTGGCAAAATAATGGGAAGAGCAAATCAGACAGAGAGAATTAATGACATTTGGAGAAACTTAGAGAAAACAAACTCTTCTTTATCCAATTAGTCTTTGCTCTGCAAATGGTATAGTTCTCCCTATGGAAGCAACATTAGTTTTGTTTTTGTCAACACATTTACACTAAATGGTCACTGTCTCTAAAGATTCAGATCAGAAAACTATGACCGCGGTAAACAGGAATACATTCGAAACTTTTACGGTGAATTTGGAAGAGACTCTAACCTCATAAATGAAGAGAGGAAGTACTTTTTGTGGTGGGGAACAAAGAAGAAAGGAGATGAAAAACCTTTCCTTGTGTGGTTCTTTCACCATTTAATGAAAGTCACACTGGCTGCTCCACTGTTCTTGGTCTCAACTCATCAGAAGATCTCTTTTTTTCACCAAGATAAACAGAAATATACAATGAATGATTCAAAAAGTATACAGATTCTTTACCATCAAATAGCTAAACTTGATGAGTTAAAAAACCAATATTTGGTTTACAAATCAAACCAGTAACATATCACAAAAGCTAAAAAGATTGATCATTGACTTATGAAACTTCATTTCTCCTCGATCTAGCTGACAACCGATATTTAACTTAGATCAAAACAGAATCTGTACTTTGTTTCTAGTTAACCATTATGAAATTGTTTCTACTATCACACATGGTTTGGAGAGTTTACAGGTGATCAAAAGTTGTCAATAAAGGTAACTTTTGATACCAAGAAAGGTAGACGGTTTATGGCGGTGACGGTGACATTAAAGAGATTTTACTAAACCAAAGAAAGAAAGAGTATCCTAGTGTGTTCCATGGCAACAAAGAAGGATTTATTGATGTGGGGCTCCAAGCTTGTAAGGAAAGAAGAAAGTATCTTCATCGACTCAAACCTAAACCATTAGACATAAACCACAAGCCACAAAGAGTTTTGTGAAATGAAATCATATTGGTTGCAATAGATGAAAAAAGGACAATGGGGACATACTCTATAAATGTCTTGGATGATTTGATATTGCCAGCTTCTACTCTCTTTTAATCTTGATGGTCCAAAATGTTCTTAATAACCTTGAATCACATTACTCCACGTAGCTTCAACCTTCTCAATGAAGAGGGGCCAAAGCTTTTAAAGTCAACTGATAACCATTTTGCTTTTCCTTCATAGTTTTCTCACATCAATGCTCCAAGTCTTTTGGATTAGTTTGCTCGTTGTTCGACCAAAAAGAACAAGTAGTTCCACACACATGACAAAACAAAAACTTATTGGAAAACTATGTAAACCACATACTAACAACAGTCTATTTCATATGTTCCCATCTTCTGTCCCTTGTCCATTCACCAAAGGCTGCCTATGTTTGATTCACTAGTAATCACTATCTTCAGCAAGACATGACCAAATCATCCAACTAAAAGTCAACAAAGAGAAAGGAAGCAAAACAACAGATCATCTTAAAACACAGTAGGCCATATTCATAGTCATTGCTTGAGAGAACTCAATCTTATGGCAAGAAACAAGCCACGCAAAGAAGAAACATAGTTTAACTTCAACAAACTTATGAGTACACTAGTGTTTAAGACTACTTAATAACACAATCAAAACTGTATTAATGGTTTAGTCCCTTCATAAACAGTGCAAATTATTGAGACCCTTTTTAGCTTAAGGCAATAAATGATATGGTCATCAAAAAATTTTGTACCAATTTTTTTAATTCTGAAATTTAGGGGTAAATATAGAGAAGATATGAATATTAGGGGTGATTTGCAAATTTGCTAAGATATTTATTTTATTTTAGCTGTATCTGTATGGTTCCGATGAGGATTAACTCTCAAAGGAATCGAAGCTACTTTTTGCGTCGGCCTTTGCTCTGTGTGATCGCTTTTCAAATTCGCCGTCGAATCCGATAAGTTATTCAACGCCTTGCCGGAGAAAATGACCAGCTCAGGCCAAACACAGTTCCGTTATACGCAGACGCCGTCGAAGGTTGTGCATCTGCGGAATCTGCCGTGGGAATGCGTTGAAGAAGAGCTCATCGAGCTGTGCAAACGTTTCGGCAAGATCGTGAATACTAAATGCAACGTTGGCGCCAATCGAAACCAAGCCTTCGTTGAATTTGTGAGATTTTTTTGCCTTGGATCAGATTATTTGGTTTTGTTAATTTCGCTTTCCCCCAATATGTAGTTCATAGGATTTGATTAGGTTAGATAGAGATTGGAAACTGCTGGTTTGAATTTGAAGCCTTTACCACTAAATCATAGAAGCTAGAATCGGAACTTCCTTGAACTTTAGTATTCACCAGGAACTATGTTGAATAGGTTGCTGAAACTTTGAGTTGTGAAATCTATGGTTGTTCGTGCTTTCTTTTTTCGTATCGGTCTTTTAACTGGTCATTAATTTGATTTACAGGCTGACTTGAATCAAGCGATATCAATGGTTTCGTATTATGCTTCATCTTCGGAGCCTGCACAGATTCGGGGGAAGACTGTTTATATTCAGTACTCAAATCGGCATGAAATTGTCAACAATCAGAGTCCTGGAGATGTCCCTGGGAATGTCCTGTTGGTTACCTTTGAGGGAGTGGAATCTCACGAAGTGAGCATTGATGTAATCCATCTGGTAAGTGGACTAAGTTGATTTTAGGATTCTGCTTTACCTTGCTCTTTGAGTTTGCTTGTCAATGGGGTGATCAAGTGATTAATGACTCCGTGTATGAGCTTCGTTCATTGGATTTTTTTTTGCAAAGTGTGTTGTGCTTGAAGAATATGAGTATATGTTAAAAACATTTCAACCAGTTTCTAAGTCAACTTCTTTGAGTAATTTTTAACTAGACATACTATTCCAATTACAGTATATAAACATTAATGAAATGCTCGAATCACAGATGTTGATGCCTCTTTATTAAAATCTTTCTGGAGAGAGTATGGAAATAGTATCGTGTTCATCATTCTCCTATCTATGGTCTATCATGCCCATAAGTGGACAGGTGTCACTCTGTACTTATCTGGGCTTCTCTTTTTTAGTCCCAATCCGGGAATGTTTGAGTTTTTTTCAACCGATTTTGTCCCTTAGGTTGTTTTCTACCTCCACTGTATGGTCGTTATTCATATCAAATGCAAATTTGTTTCAGGTATTTTCTGCTTTTGGATTCGTCCACAAAATCGCCACATTTGAGAAAGCTGCTGGTTTCCAGGTGAGATGTGGTTGTGGAGATTTGTATTGATTGTCCTGTCTCTTTGAGAAGATGAACTGATATATAAACTCATTATCTGCTTTCTAACCTTCTAGGCACTAGTTCAATTTACTGATGTGGAGACTGCCTCCGCAGCTAGGAATGCATTGGACGGCAGAAGTATACCCAGGTAAGCTCAACTTCTTCCTGTAACCTTCATGCCTTCAATCCATGCTTATTCATTTATAAGATCTAGCTCTACTGACTGGTGTTCTTCTTTGGAACAATGAAATTCAGATATTTGCTTCCCGAAAATGTTGGTTCATGTAATTTGCGAATGTCATATTCAGCTCATACTGATCTAAACATCAAGTTTCAGTCCCACCGGAGCAGGTATTCCCCTGCAAATGTGTCTCTAAATATACCACCAGAAAGTTGAAAACGTTATGTTAAAATAGTTGATTCATATGTGTGATTCTTTGATGTACTAGAGATTACACAAATCCATACCTTCCCGTGAATCACACCGCTATGGACGGGTCTATGCAGGTATCACACCACACTTTTACCTATTGTGCTCCACTAGTGATTACATTTGTTTCGTGGTCTGTGTTATGTTAAAAGCCTGATCGTCTTTGACATTGTCTTCAGCCCGCTTTAGGTGCTGACGGCAAGAAAATAGAAACTCAGAGCAACGTTCTTCTCGCTCTGATTGAGAATATGCAGTATGCTGTTACTGTGGATGTTCTGCACACGGTGAGGAAGTTACCAAGAGCCATGCAAGTTTCTTCCTTTCAGCATGCTTAATCTCTCAAAATTAATAGTTTCCTTTGCTTCTCATAGGTGTTTTCTGCATATGGAACTGTGCAGAAGATTGCTATATTTGAGAAGAATGGTTCAACACAAGCCTTGATTCAATACGCTGGTACATCCCCTTTATGAATTCTTGAACATCTTTTGTTTATTATACAATTAGCTTATGGTTGTGCTAAGCATTTTGAATACAATCTTATATGTTTGTTATTTCTTCGCTTGTAGATATAGCAACGGCGGCAATAGCCAAGGAAGCACTGGAAGGACACTGCATATATGACGGTGGCTACTGTAAGCTTCGACTATCATACTCTCGTCATACTGATCTCAATGTAAAGGTACATAAGATATGTTGCTTTTCTTGAGTTGTGTACCTAAAGAGAATAATAAGGAATGCCTGCAAGAACCGTATGCTTTTTTATCTTTTCAACATTTTGCAGTGAGCTCTGAAATATACTTTCTAGTTTTTTTAAAACTAATCTTCTTCTTCTTCTTGTTATGAAGGCTTTTAGCGACAAAAGCAGAGACTATACACTGCCTGATCTAAGCCTACTGGTGGGCCAAAAAGTTCCGGGAGCCACGGCTTCTGCAGCACCAACAGGGTGGCAGAACCCGGAGGTGCAAGCTCAATACTCAGGTTACGGTGGAAGCCCATATATGTACCCGTCCTCTGATCCTACGGGGGCTTCAGCTTCAGGCCAACCTCCATACTATGGTTGATTTTGTTCTCAAAAATAATTGCGGATTTGACTGTGGTCGAAAGAAAGACCGACCTGGGAGTTTCCATGTTAAAGGTTTAGCCAGTGTGTCATCATGTTTCAGATTAAAGTGTGTTGTGGTTGTTTTAAGACATTCAAATGGAGAAAGAAAAAAAACCGAATTAATAAACTGAAACACGCCAGTATTGCGTGTGCTATTGCTACAGTCCTAAAGGTCAGGGGAGTTCGGATACACTCAGATTTTCACTCGATATACCCATCCAATCCAAACCTGAACAAGTCGAAATGGAACTCGACCGAATTTTTAAAATATCCAAACAAGACTTATTCATATGCCTCCAAAAATTCAAAACCCGAGTAAATCCGAATTGAATCCAAACCGTGACAAAAACAATACTGATTCACATATGTTTTATAACAAAGTATAGATTAGAGAAGAAATATGAGGGAACACCTATGCACGAAGTAGAGAGAGTTATCTAAACGCGTGTCGCTTGCTCTCTTCCTCCCCCTCCCCCTCACATACGATTGATTCCATTTCAATTGGATTTGGACCCAAAAGAGACCAACTTTGAATCTTCAACCACCTTCCTTCCTTCTTTGTTGTTTGTAGCCTTCATCATTTCTGGTGAATTTGAATCGTTTCTCGATCTGATTTCAGGTTTCTAATTTCTGGGTTTGATCCAGATTCTGGGATACGATTCAATCGAGTTTCATAGATCGATTCAGGTTAAGCTCGTCGATTGTATAAAGGAAAGATCAAATTTTTAGATTCGAATCTGTTTTCGTCTTGTGTTCTGTTTCCTCATTTCCAGCTTTGTGAGTGTGAGATGGTATATTTCCATAGCTCAATCTCGGTCTGCAACTCCGTCGACCAAGCTCCTTCATCGATCATGCCGAACTCAGACCCCAAATCAAGAAACACCAGAAAGTCTTACACAACATCATCATCATCATCACCAACCTGTTCCAGATTCCTTGTCTGCGACGGATCTCAATCGGCTGCTATTGATGTCGTGATCTTTATCGCGGTTATAGTCGCTTGTGGCTTCTTGTTCTTCCCTTACGTCAAGCTCGTCACTCTCAAATCGATTGAGATCTTTTCGGGTCTCTCTGTTTTAGTCAAAGAAGAGATTTTGCAGAACCCAATAGTGTATGGTTCATTAGCTTTGAGCATCTTCTGTGCAGCCATCTCCACTTGGCTTGTTATACTCTTGTGTACTATGCAGAGATGTGGGAAACCCAATTGTAAAGGGCTTAGAAAAGCTGTTGAGTTTGATATTCAGCTTGAGACAGAGGAATGCGTAAAGAGCTCCAACAACAATGGCAAGGACAGTAACAGCAGCAAGAGGGGAATGCTTAAGTTGCCTCGTGTCCATCACCGTGAATTGGAAGCCGAGTTGAAGAAAATGGCACCGCCTAATGGGAGAGCCGTGCTGGTTTTCAGAGCGAGATGTGGTTGTTCTGTAAGGAGATTAGTGGTTTCAGGGCCAAAGAAGCAGCAGAGGAAGATCAAGAAATGAGAGAAGAGCAAGGAAAGAAAAAAAGGTTCGATCTTTTGGAAATGAGATTGGATCATTACACTTTTTCTTTGGTTAGTATTATTCTCATACATACACACTTTGTTGACAAGAACTTATATATATGTTACTCTATGTGTTTTAAATAAGGTACAATGAGAATCAGCATTGTAAGGATACCGTGACAAACCGGTTTATAATGAAGAACATTTTGTCTTATAATCTCTCTGCTCTGTTCTAAATTTTGCGTTCGGAAATAGGCATTGTGATGTTGTGTTTGGTATGATCTACTAGTTAGGTTTTAAACCAGGAAGGTTCAGACTTTTGTGCAGGTTACAAAGTAGCTGTTAGTACTAACATTGAATAACATCAAGTTGTGGTTGTGTGCTGTGTCATGGAGCTTGAGAATCGAAATAAGAGAACTCATTCATAAACTGTTGAATCCGAGGATTTAATCGTTTAAGGTTCTTGATTTGTTAGAAGAATCTGCAGTCTTTTGGTTTCCCTAAACACCAGTTCCACTTTTCTGCCTTAGGATAGCAAATAGAAGTTTGAACTATGGAGAGTCAAGTTGGCTCTTTCAGGTTTTAAAATTGGTTATAGCCAATACATGGCTTACATGTTTTAGTGAACACTACACCTTTCTTTTGTTACAAGTTGAATTAGTCTAATTCAGTTTTTGAATATTTCCAACATGTTTAAAACCAAAACTTGAATCGATTGATGAGTAAAGAACACTCAAGATTATGAATTGACCCTTTACCAACTTTATTTATTTTATGAATTCACTGATGGAAAAAATTTTCACAAAGGATCCTTCTCAGCAGTTTCTTCATCTTCTCCTTCTTTATAAAGACACACTATTGAGTCTTTCCTCTCTCTCTCTCCCCTTCTCTCTCTGATAAATGTGATGGCTTTACTCTCAGCATGTTGGCTAATAATAGAATCCATTGTGATTCAAGATGGTTTCTTGAAATGGTATTTCATGAAACTATACATGCACCCTCTTGTTCTCTTTCTTTGTCAACTTCTTATACGGCTTTATCTCTTCTTTTCATGGCTTCTCCAACCCTTTCAAGCGTGTTACAACATCTTTTTATCGGTCTTGGTCACTTTCTCCAAGTTATTTAGTAGTTTTCTCCGAATCATTAGAGGTTGTTGTAAGGAAATTAGATGTAATATTGAGCCGAGGCAAGAGATCAATAGCACCCTTGTTAACTTTAAAATTTATAGAAGTATTCATAATCCAGTTCCTGCCTTTAGCTTTTCATTTAAACATCAAGTGGATACTCAATTAAAAGTTCTTCTAGCTCTGCAAGAAGGCGAGATTCTCCAAGGAGAAGAAGCAGAAGATGTTTATTTCTATGAATGTGATCAAGAAGATGTTGTCGATCAGCTTCATGATCCTATGGAAGGTGAAGAAGAAGAAGACATTGATATTGTTGATGCAGTAAATGTGGAGAAGCCTTGCGAGTTCAAACTTCATGCTATGCCGATAAATCAAGAAGATGAAAGTTCTTTAGTCCATAATGATGAGGAAGAAGAAGAAGCAGAAGATATTGTAAACTCTGATGTAGAGAATGATCTATCTTCTCTTAGAGATCATTCCTCACCTTTATCTATTGAAAGCTTAGATTTAGAGCTCCAAGATTCGATCGTGATGGAGAATCAAACACATCAAGAAGTTGAAGATGATGAAACTGATGAAGTATACAAGAAATACTGCGAAAGAATGAGATGGTATGACATTCTAAGCCGCGATAGAAGCTATGGACTAAGTGAGTCTTCTTAATATATATAGCAACATACAAAGTTTCTAAGCATATCAGAATTTCAATCTATTATGTTAATATCCATTTTCTTTATCATTCTTAGGTGTGATCATGAACCAAGAAACGGCAAGTAGTTTAAGCTTATGGGGAAAAACCGCAGAGAAGAGGCTAAAGCAAAGCATAAAGAAGGATCTTGAGCTAGTCTATGTTGCTCAATCTTGCTTATCATGGGAAGCTCTTCAGCATCAGTACAATACGGTGATAGAGAGTTCGAAAACCGCTGATTCTAGAGGCGGATTATATGATGATGATATCTCTAGAGAGTTTCAGAAGTTTCATATTTTATTGGAGAGATTCTTGGAAGATGAAAGGTGTGAAGGAGAAAGAGTTGTGAGCTTTGTTCAAAGAAGAGTTGAGTTCAAGAGCTTCTTTCAAGTCCCAAGACTTTCAGGTAAATCATATAATATAGTTAAAAGATGGTTGGTTAGAATCATAGGAACCATAAACTACTTTCTAAATGATAAAGATGGGTTTTAAAAGATTCCTTGACTAAAGTCTAAACTCTCTATCAAGAAACAAACATTTGTGCTTACGAAACTCATAAGAAAATTCAAGAAAACTCAAATCAGAATTATTTGTCTATTTTGAACTAATTGTTTGGATACAATACTTTTTTGGTGTCAATATCTTATGATATTCTTGATTTTTTTTTCTTCTTCTCACGTAGAATTGTCTAAGTTTAACACAAAATATGCTTTTTTGATTCTTTTATAAGGATCATATAATAGAGAGGGATCTCATGAAGGAGAAAAAGAAAGAAAAGACAAACATGTCTTGAAAGCAATAGAGAAATGCATTGTAGTCTTCTATGACTTTGTGAAAATAGACATCAAGAGACTTGTGATTTGGGAAAGACTTAAAACTTCTTTTGTTAATTCTCCTCTTATGGAATTGGAAGATCCTAGAGACTTTAAGCTCTTTCTTGACCTCAAAAATTCACTCCATAAGGTAAACCAATTAAACAATTTAAAAAGACTTTCACTTTCTCAAGAGTTTTACTAAACTAAACATCTGGATTTGTGAAGAAGGAACAATTGTTGAAGGAGATGCAAGGGAACAAGAAGAAAATTTGGTTCAAGAAGAAACCTTCTAACATGGAAGAAGATGAGACTGTCAAAGATGAAAAACTTATGTTATTGAGATTCATAGACATAGATTTAAAGCTTGTGTCTAGAGTTTTACACATGTCTTTGGTTTCATCTTCTCACCTCAATTGGTGTCAAGACAAGCTCAACAACATTCACTTCGATGGTGACAAGATCTCTAGAACTTCCTCTCCTGTTCTATTTCCATCTTCTTGATCTCCTAAAGTCTGCTTTTTTTATCATTAGTAACTACTGTTCTACTTAGTCAAGTCTTATCACTTTTTTAGAATCACCACATAGAGAGAAAGAGGGTGCAAGAGACTACAAATCTTGATCCTTTACCACAAGGAGCTTAAAAGGCATGAGAATTTGCCAAGCTCCAACGTAGTTTTATCACCAAATCTACATAACTAAAGCTTTAAAGACAGATTGTTTAAAGACATTGAAGAAGAAACTTTTTTATTACTAAGTCACCATTGATACTTAGCAGCAACAAGAACTTCTTCGTACTTCACTGCAGCATTATCCCAGCTCAAATCTTGTGTCATTCCTCTTCTCTGAAGCCCTTCCCAACTCTCCTTATACTCTCTATATGTCAACAAACAGTTTCCTAAGGCATGAATCAGCTTACCTGCTTCCGCGCTATCAAATGTCCAGCCAAGACCCGTTTCACTATACGGGTCAAACTGTTGAACCGTATCCCTCAACCCTCCCACAGCATGTACCACAGGAACTGTTCCATAGTTCATTGCGTAAAGCTGATTTAGACCACACGGTTCAAATCTCGAGGGCATCAGCAAAATGTCTGCACCAGCTGTTATTCTATGGGCTGTTTTAACCGAGAAACCGACCCATCCCCGAGCTTTATCTCTGTATTGATGCTCCATTTGTCTGAGGAGTTCTTCAAGATCCGGTCGCCCTGTACCTAACATAACCAGCTGAACATCCTGACTCATCATCCATGGAACCGCCTCAGCTATCAAATCAACACCCTTCTGGTGATCCAATCTTCCAATAAACCCAATCAGCGGAACATCAGGTCGAACAGGTAAACCGAGCTCCTTCTGTAATGCAGCTTTACATTGGGGTTTACCAATGTGAAGAGTTTCCAAGGAATAGTTGGTATATTCATCAGAGCGCAAGTGAATATCGAATCTCGGGCTCCATTCTTTTGTATCAATACCATTCACAATTCCACTAAATTTCCAGTCGTTTTCATTTATGATATTATGCAGACCCCAACCTCCTTCTAAGGTCTTAACCTCCCAGGAATATCCATGACTAACAGTGAGAGCTCTATCTGCAGCTTTTAGACCAGCCGCAAAAATGTTGAAGTGCTCCCCTCCAACAGGGTCATATAGCTTGAAAAGATCCAAGTAATGGCTCGGTAAATCCACGTAGGTGAAATCATCTACCGGTCCCCGTCCCTAATTTGACACCAATAGGGTTATGCATAGATCTCTGGATATAAGCATGAAGTAAACACTTTCTATGGAATGGAAAATTTACTAACCTGGTGAGCAATGTTGTGGATCACAAGAACAGATCGTGTGTATTTCATTATCCCGTGATCTCGGTAATAGGCTTTCAAATAAACAGGTAGCAATGCAGTGTGCCAATCATTTGCTATGAAAACCAAATTTCCATCTCCATAACACACACCTCCACAAGGAACATACCAAGGAACCTGAAGAAAAAAATTCCAGAAGCCAGAATTGGTATAGGAAGAAAGCAATTATCGATTTACCGTTCACAATGTGGAGCAGGAGTTTACCTCGACAGCAGCTTTGCAAAATAAAACCATCCGCCTCAAGATATCCTGGATTCACAAAAACCAACCTTAGTAGAGGTATGCTGAAGTTAATTTTCCGGTATGGAACAGGGAGAATACAAGTCTTACAAGTCGATTTCCACCATAAATATTATTACTCAGATGCCGAAACACAGGGCTATCAATGAAAACAAAATCCACACCATCTATATATGCATGGAAGTACATTACTTCCATATCCTGCAGCAAAATAGTGCTCCCTATGAAATGCTTCTCCACCTCAAATATTTTTGTTATAGGAAAAATAATTCCGATGTTGATACATTAACAGCTTTTATACCTGTCCGGCCACCTTATATCTCTTTCGTACCCCTATATCTTTAGCTTCGGCATACTCTGCATACCGAGGAACCACAACCTGACAAGAAAAATAAAGAAAAAGATTCACTAACAAGTTTGAGTTTCAATTTCCACAACCAAACAGAGAGCTTATATGACACGAAAAAGGTGCACTGTGATAAATATTACCATAACCCTATGTCCACGTCGTGCCAAAGCCTTTGGCAAAGCGCCAGCTACATCTCCAAGGCCACCTATAAAAGTTTCTCACAGTCTCCAGTTCATGTACTCCAACAGAAGCCTACTTACGCACGAGCAAAACAAAACCCGAACAATCGATCAAAGATGAGCGTAGTTACCTGTTTTGGAAAATGGAGCACACTCAGCTGCTACCAATATCACATTCATGACATTTGCTCCAGCCAGTGGAGGCGGTTTCTCTTCGTCCTTCCCAGGTTCATTAGTTTCACTACTAGTTTCTTCAGGTTTCTTTTCCTCTACTGTTTCCATGTACTCCTCAGTCTTTATGCTAGATGCATCAGGTGCTTTAGTCAAGTAAGACGGTAGTGGGTCTGACCAAAATGCACCAGCGCGAGATTCACTCGGCTGTCCAGGAGAAGTTACAGGATCCGAAGTCTTCTCAGAAGAGGCCACAGTTGAAGATGGAGGATCTAGACTAGAGGCTACTACGCTAGACCAAGGTTTCCCATTAGTGGCCACACCGGATGGTTTCTCAGGAGAGGTTACAGGGGAAGAAGATTGTACAGACGATGAGCTTTGTTTGCCTTTATTCAGTGATCCACTAGTAGGAGATAAAGTCTTAGTTTCTGGTTCTTTGTTCAGAGATGACTTCCCATAACTGCTTGGGCTAACACTACCGTTTCCGTCTCCATCCATCTTCTCTTTCTTAGTTGCATCAGTATTTTCACTCACAGAAGAATCATACTCTTCTTCGGAAGCAGCTTTACCATCATCCAAGCTCGGTGTGCTCTCTTTTATAGATGAGACCAGCTTCCTCCTTTCAGCAAGCTGAAGGGCAACAAGATAGTTACAGTCAAAGACTCCTAAACTCAAATGTCAAAGAACAATTCAATACATTTAGTCATTTCCAAAAGGTTCATTCTCAGGATTCAACTAAAGTTACAGAAAATGAACAAAAAATCAGACTTTCTGCAATGAAGCTTTCATCAAACTCGATAACGAAATCAAAGGATGGATCTAACCTGCTGAAGAAGGTTCCTTTGCATATCAAGAACCTTCTTGCTCTTCTCGATGGTAGCTTGAAGCGCATCCTCCTGTTCATCTCCACTCGTAGCTTCAGAAGAATCTGAGCCCGTAGCCTCAACGCGCCTAACACATTTCCATCGATGGCCCAGAACGAAGCTCCGGCCACGAAATGAGAGCGACCCAGAAGCGAAATCAGGGGAAGAAACTCGAACAACACTCGAATTCCTCAACGAAGAAGAAGTAAAGCGACGATGAGTCTTGATTTGACACAGAAGAGGGAAAGAGCTTTCGGAAACTGATGCCATTTGATTTACCGAATTGCCTCAGTGAACACTCAGAAAGTTTGTGGGTTACGAGCAGATCACACAAACTCCGACAGATCACACAAACCCAGAAGAATTATCCAAAAAAGGCGAAGAATTTCGCAGTGTGTAAGAAGAAAGAAGAGAGCTTTGTGATAATATGAATCAACAGAGACGAGACGAAACGAAACAAACAAGAAACAGAGAGTCGTGGGAGTGAAAAATATAGGCCAAAGAAAAATGGGGCCACGAAGAGGAATCACCATAAACTCAATTCCATCGCGTGATTCATGAGAATGAATGAATCAATACTCTTACTGGATTCAAGAGACTGATGATCAATCTATCGCCACATAATTTTTCTTCTTCGAGATTTTCTCAGATCAAAACAAATCTCAGCCGTCCAAAAAATACAGATATCAAGTGTTCAGTAACATACTCAAATGTGGTGATTACATTCCCACCGTCCAAAATGTTTTCTATAAAATTTAGATTTCATCAAAGTCGTTACTTTCATTTCGCATTTTATAATGTGAACTTACAATTTTTTTTGTGACAAACATTTAGATTTATTCAATATTTTCTTAATAAGTTTTAACAAAAAGGTTATAAATTTTGTAAAAAGACAACTTATTCCCAAGAAAGCAATCACATTTTGATGACAAACCAAATTACCAAAAACATATAAGTAAGAATCAAACTCACACACAAATATTTTCATTTTTTTATGTTTCATCACTTAATTAGCAATCCGACACATCTTACGGATCTCCCCGGCCCGACCCGTAAGAACTCCGATCCGACCCATTTTCACCATGGAGACACCAAAGTCTTTAAAGAACGTTGAACCATGAGTTCTTGCCTGTTGCAACACATAACCTTTAGTCTTTGGGTTGTCCAAAAGAGCTGCATCAGATTGAAAAAGGCCTCTTCTCTTAGCCACTAGCGTGAAGTAGCTCGTGTCGAATGTTTTGAAACTTCCCGGATCCATCTC
Source organism: Anastatica hierochuntica (assembly GCA_900406275.1). Classification (NCBI taxonomy): domain Eukaryota; kingdom Viridiplantae; phylum Streptophyta; class Magnoliopsida; order Brassicales; family Brassicaceae; genus Anastatica; species Anastatica hierochuntica. The sequence continues at coordinate 8,007 of OVAN01000860.1, read as the reverse complement.
TAGAGCCGTTGTGGTATCCGTTGGCTTACATTTCATCCTGAGTTTAGCAGCATACTCCGAGTCCAAACTCGGGTCGCTATCGCCTCTTCCGGTGAAGTTGTAAAGCCGGTTTGACATTAGAGGACAATGTCCCATTCCAATAGTGTGTCCACCTTTACCAAAATATATCAATGATCACTTACCTTAAGAGAATGTAAACATGTTAGAGAACAACAACTTGTATTGTCTTTACCTGAAAGAACGACTAGATCTTTCTCATCAAGGCCCTTAGAGCGAAAATCGGTGATAAGCTTAGTGATGTTATCAAAAGGTGAAGGCAAGTTGACTTCGTTGATATTTGAAACTCTACCGTCTCTTCTTCCCGTTTCAACTTCCCACCATGGTCCTTCAAGCTAAAATAGTAACATATATATAGCGAGAATTTAGAGAGCTAAGTATGTTGAATATGTTTGTATTAGTGTGAAGATTATACTTACCGCAACCATTGCATCCCTAGCAACAATTGCTAAGATATCAGAACAAGAAACAATGCCCGGACAAACTTTTTCTAGAGCAGCTTTGGAATCATCTATGATTCCAAACCCTCTAAGGCTTAGGTTTGGAACTGCATTCTTCTCGGCTTGATTCTTCGAATCCTCTAGCAAAACCGAACCGTCACATCCCTATATATTGACATTATACGATTCACTCATGTTATATTAAGAAAATGTGACATAATGAAGTGTATAAATTGAAGACATATCAGCCATAACATATACCCGAACGAAGCAGTCGTGGAAGAACATTCTAAGCAAAGGAGCACCAAGAGTAGGCGCTTTCTTCATTGCATCGAACACCACTTTTTTAACAATACCCTCGACGCTGGGGCATGTTTTGCTGTAGAAACCTACTTTCAAGCCTTGTGTATTGGCTTGAGCAAACAACAACACTAAGAACAAGCAAGCTACTACTAGTCCCTTAGAGGCAGTCATTTTTTGGATTGCTCTTTAGCTTGTAGCGCTTAACTTGTTTGTTGTTGTTTTTTGCTTGATTGATGATGGATTGTTGATGAAGTTTGAAGTTATTTATACTCCGATTATGTAAGTAGTTTAAACTAAAGTTGCAATATTTTAAGAGTTTGTGGTTAGAACATTGAGATTAACTAACATCAAAATGTAGTTGACTCTCATCGGTCTGCGGTGGAATGTAATGTTTGTTGTATTTTTGATGTTCTTAAGATTAATCATTGTTTGTTGAAATTAAAAGAAGACAAATTGATCAAAGTCGTACTATATTTATGTATATAGTACATGTATGTTTGCGAATATAAAATATTTTTTTCGAGTTTTCTTATGCATGATGTATATTGCCCACCAAATAACTATTAGAAATCCCCACAAAGAAACACAAATTTGGTTATAAGAATTGTAAAATCTTGTGTTTATAACAAAGATATCTATATATACAAGTCGATTATATTTAAGATAACGTCTACGAATTTTAGACATGCATAATTTAATATTTGTCAATGAATATTTAACTCTTGGACGTTATCGAAAAACAATTATTTGATCCCACATGCATCCATGCATTATAGGTTCCACTTACACGTAACGTTTGGTACATGTTCTTCCAATTACACCAACCATTTGACCCCAACGTTTTAACCTTTTCCTAACTAGCTCCATGTGTTAGCATTCATTAAAATGTATATACATGGAAGACTTTTTAGTGATAGAAACGTAATAATACTCAAAGAGTGTTTTGTTCATATTTAATACATAAGGTCTAATGTTAAAGGAAATGTTACAAACTGTTTCGTTTTGATCGTCTCTATTATGTGAGGCCAAAGGAGTGAGTTTAGTAGCGTTTTGAGATACTCGGTACCACGGAAGTACTACTGTCGCTACCGTCGTGGTAAAGCCGCAGAATCACAGCCGCGGTTTCTTCGATTGCCTTATTCGTCACATCTGCATTATGAAAAGAAGCAATAGAACAACATTTTAAGCATATAGTAATTGAGAATGGTGTTTGGTGTTGTTTTACCTATCACAGCCCATCCGGGGTTTTGCGCATAGATCCTTGACGCGAAATCTAGTTCTTTCCGAACAAGATCGAACCCCGAGTAATTGTTCTCAGCTTCTGTGTCTACGCCTAACGTTTTAGCCCTTGTTCTCCTAATCGCTTGAAGTACAACGAGCTCAATCTTCAGACCGAAAACCTTTCTTGGTTCCACCTCAAAGAGTGTCTTGGGTGGTTCCACGCCCATCACAAACGGTACATTTGCAACTTTGTACCCTTTTTGAGCAATGTAAGTCGACAACGGTGTTTTCCCTGTCCGGGAAACTCCCACTAGAATTATATCAGCCTTACTTAAGTTCTCGGGTAAAGTCCCATCGTCTTGCTTAATGGTAAACTCAATGGCCTCGATTCTTTTGAAATAGGCATCATTGAGAGTCTTGACCCTACCTCGCGCTCCACGGGTAAGACCTGATGGAGAAACACCTAAATGAGACGAAATCCCTTCGATGATTGGACCTAAAATATCAACCGAAAGCACGCCCCATTGATCGCAAGCTTGTTTGGCGGATTTTGCCATTGAAGGATTAGCTAAGGTGTAGAAACACATCGCCCCTTCTTTGGCCGCTTGCTCGATAATCTCTATTAGTTTCTCCTCATCCTCAACCTGATCAATTCTCAATCCAAACCCAAACTCATCATCACCATTTCCAAACCATAGCCATCATCACTATAAGTCACTAATTGAAACTCCTTCCCAAAAGAAATATTGACTGAGATGCAAACAAATCTTACAGATTTTTCTCTAAATCTCAAGAACAACATCTTCTTCTAAAGCAGAGAAAGTGAAAGGAAGATACTTTAATCAATTTGAGTGCCTAGAAAAACAAAAGATGACATTTTTACACTTACCCAAGAGAAGAGATGCGTATTCACATAGCAACCACAAGTCACCAAGAAATTTTCGAATTGTCCTAAAGCTGCGTTAACGGAGTGCTCCGCCGTCCACCCTGTCCCGTCGGAAACCAAATATATGGATTTTCCCGCCGTTATCTCAACGTCATCACCACCGTCAATCGCCGACGTCTTCCTATCAGCCTCCTCCGTCGCTACTTGACGGCGTGGTGAGTTATCTGCACGGTGAATAGGACGGTCAAGCTTAACACCGGATCGCAAAGCTCGTGCCATGGACCAACGATTCAGTTTGGGACTAATCTTCAGCTTCGGACTCGAAGGTGTGGTCGGTGGAGGTACGGAATCAGGTTCGCCTGAGACGCCGTGCGGATTCATCGTCGAAGATGGTTAACAAAATTCGTTACACCGGTTTGTCACTTAAAGTCCCAAATCTCGGCGATTCAAACGCGTTGACCGTTTTCTATTTTCAGCGTTCCGACAGAAGCGTTTTGAGATGAGAGATTGTCGGAAAAGTAAGACTAATTAACTGGGCTTGAAAAAGACATTTGGGCCTGTCTTAAGCCCAACAAAGTAAAAAAAGCCCAAAAATAACATTGATGATACGGAGCCGACAAAAGAATGTGAACAAACACTCTTTCTCTCTCACAATCACACACGAAGTCTCTGTGTTCTTCTTCTTTTTCTTCTCCGTCTGTTTCGTTTCTCTGCTTTCAATCTTTGTGACACTTTCCTTTTCTATACCTTTAAACACAAATCGGGTAAGTCTTAGCTTCTCCAAGTTTCTCCATTGTTTTCTTAATTATGTGATCTCTGTTTTTTTCCTCTGTTTCTTGCATGAACTCATTTCGATAGGCTTCTTCTTACTCTGTTCGCTCTGCAAAACATATTGCTTGTGGTTATATTAGAAAGGGTTCACTTTTTACATTTATGGGAGAGTTTTGGTTAGGATATTAGGAAGTATTACATATTTGTATAATGTGAATTATACTATCTTGAGATATATGTAAAACTTCCTAATTTGATCAGCTTACTTAGTTTTGTATATATATTGACCCAAGAATCTTTGGCTTCTTTGATTTAGGTTTTTGTTTGAGAAAATAAAGAAAAAATGAATCTTTATGGTTACATTGCTCAAGTCACCAATTTGTCTCCTCTAGCCACTGAGAAAGATGTTCATCGTTTCTTCTCTCATTGTGGAATCGTCGAGCTAGTCGAGATCACTAGGTAAACACATAAACAACAAAATCTTCATTGTAAAAATATTTGGTTGTTGAATCTGTTTGTTGGATTCAGGTATGCAGGGGATGCAATTACAGCTTATGTAACCTTCAGAGATGCATATGCTTTGGAGATGGCTGTGTTGCTTAGCGTAAGTTCCTCGTGTCTTCTTCCCAATTGAACAATGAGACTTCTTTGCATTGATTTTTAATTTTTTCAGGGAGCTACGATTGTTGATCAAACCGTTAGGATATCGATGTATGGTGTTTATGCACAAGAATCAAACTATCTCACACGAGAAGAAGATTGTTTTCGTGTAAGAGTAAATAACTGAACCAACTAGATATTACTTAGCTATAACCCCTAAGTCTCTTGAAAGACTGAAAATTTTGTCTTTGTTTCTTTGGGGTTTAAAGGTCAATCAAAGTCACACGGACCCTTTTGTTTCATCGCCTAGAGAAGCAGTAACCGTAGCTCAACAAGTCGTGAAGAAGATGATATCAGAAGGTTACACTCTAGGCGAAAATGTGTTTGTTAAAGCTAGAGCCTTGGATGAGTCTCCGAGATTTGTAAGCTTCATAAGAGCCAAACTGGCCGAGCTAGGTGACTACATTGGCCTCACACCAAGTCTTCAGTGGAGTTTGGAAGCTGTGAGATCAGCAGACGAAAAGTATCACTTCACGGATCTCACTAAAAGTGCCGTTATTGTAACGGGCACAGCTGCTGTAGCCGCGGTGACCATTTCAGGGAAAATGGCCGCGGCTGCAGCAACAAAAGTGATGGAGAGTCCATACTTTTCTAGTGGGCTTTTAAAGGTGTCAGATGCTTTGGAACGGGCTGCTAAAGCTGCTCGCCATATGGGTGGAAAGAGTTAAAAGAAAATGTCTTCAATATATAATACTCTATAAGAGTTTGAAAGGTGTAAAGATAATACAAAAAAATTCTTGATAATTAATACAAATGATGGGTCCTTGAAACCTCCTTTCATTTGATTCTTACATCCTCCTCTCTCTCTGTCTTTCTCTCTGTCTCTTATATGAGAGGTTAATGAGATCTATAAGAAACTCCAAAACTTTCTTGGTTTCAAGATTCTTAAACAATAAATCATTTGCTCATCATCACTACTACGTTAACGTCACAATCTATTATCAGTGATATATATACATGTATGTGTTTGATGATCCACACCAAGACACAGGATTGAGATTGGAGATGGCGTTTCCTCAACATGGCTTTATGTTCCAACAATTCCAAGAAGATAATAGTCTCCCTCCTTGTCCTCCTCACCTTTTCAATGGTACTCTTTCTTCTATCTCTCTCTACATAAACAGATTAGTAAATTTTGATGTCTTCTTGGTGTATGCATATAGGAGGAGGAAACTACATGATGAACAGATCTTTGTCTTTAACAAACGTGCAAGTTCAAGAACATCATCAAACGGTTGATGAAGAAAATCTATCAGACGATGGTACACATACTATGCTAGGAGAGAAGAAGAAGAGGTTGCAACTAGAGCAAGTTAAGGCATTAGAGAAGAGCTTTGAGCTCGGGAACAAGTTGGAGCCAGAGAGGAAGTTACAACTAGCTAAAGCATTAGGGATGCAACCAAGACAAATCGCGATTTGGTTTCAAAACAGAAGAGCTAGGTGGAAGACTAGACAACTCGAGAGAGATTATGATTCACTCAAGAAACAATTTGAGTCTCTTAAGGCTGACAATGACTCTCTTCTTACCCACAACAAGAAACTTCTTGCTGAGGTAAATAATGCAAATTTGGTTTGATTTCTTTATAATATTAATAGAATGTGGATGTAGATTCTTGTTAGGCACATGATCCAAGACTATATAAGATGTTTGTCAAAAGACAGTAGTTGTTTTGTTTACTAAATTAAATATTCTTGATCACTATATTCATTGAGCAAGCATGTGATGAAGTTCTGACCAGATAAGAGAAGAATATTATATAGTTTTCATTATATCATTTTTTTTGAATTGTTCTTTTAGTTATGAAATAGTAATATAGTTGATATTATGGTTGAAGGTAATGGCATTAAAGAACAAAGAATGTAAGGAAGCAGATATAATAAAGAGAGAAGCAGAAGCTTCATGGAGCAACAATGGAAGCACAGAGAATAGTTCAGACATTAATCTAGAGATGCCTAGAGAGACAACTACGACACATGTGAACATGATCAAAGATCTTTTCCCTCCATCGATTCGATTATTCAACAATCATCATGATCATGATGATAATGACAATCATCAAAATCATGAAATGGTTCAAGAAGAGAGCCTTTGTAACATGTTTAATGGTATTGATGAAACGGCGTCGGCTGGTTACTGGGCATGGTCTGACCAAAACCACAACCATCAACACCATCAGTTCACTTGATTCTTGATCCTATAGCTCAAGAAGAAGCATATCATTATTGCATCATCATCAAATTGATCAGGATTTACTTTTGGTGTAAAGCAGATCCTTGTCTTGGTCTCTGAACATTTGTGGAAGCTCGTCCTGCCTCCAACAGAATGTCTTCTAGGTGAAGGAGACTCAAACCTTAGATTGCTTAAACCGCGCTTCTGGTTTCCAGTTATGTTCTGAAACTTTTCAAGTTCTTTGTCTTTCTTAGCAATCATATACTTCAAGTTTGTTACCTGTTCCATGAGTTCTTTATAGCTTCTTGCGGCACCTAACTCAACGCCAAAAACTCTTTCCGCGAATTTCAAAGTACTTACTGTCTCTGCATAAGAATCTTCATCAGGATTAATCTGAAGAAACATGAGAATTTTGGAGGACTTGTGTGAGCTTGCTGTTTCTATAAGGTACATGAGGATGGATTCTTATGTGCTAGAGCAAATATAACATCTCCAAGAGCAGACAATGATTTGTTTATATGTTGAGTTTCTTTTAGTCTCTCCCCTGTTACTTGAGATCGATCCACTCTCTCACTTCCAGCAAGATCAACCAAATGCAAACTACCACGCAAGACAGAGTCGGTTTCAACATTAACACCACGTACATGAACAGAAAGAACACTGCAAGAACAAAACCAATGTTTTTTTCAGCTGATCAATCTATCTCTACATGTATATAGAGAGAGCAAGAGTTAAAAATTTCATCTAGACCTGTGTGATCTACTGCTCTTTTCGTTAAGTGTTGTGGTGCCAACAGCTCTATTCATAAGCTCAAGAACATCTTCACTTGATTTTACACTATCAGGAACTGCAAGGCCATTAGGCAAGGCAGTATTCCAAATCCCATTGTGACTTAGTCAAGAAACTAAATTTCAAGTGATGAAGCTATCGAGAAGAACCTTCTGGAACCGTTACTAAGCCTCTGATGAGGTTAATGGCAAAGAAACGCTAACGGAGAAGACATTACTTGAGAAAATAAGTTCGATTTCAACACTAAACCCATTTTGTCATCTTCCCAAAACTCCGGCGTCATCAATAAACGGAGAAAAAAAAAAGAATTCACCCTGAGGCTATGGCCGATCATAAACGAATGTAAAAAGAGTGTGACTGATCAAAACTATAAAAGAACGCTAACGGAGAAGAAGTTTCACCAGCAAACCAACGGCGTTTCTATGTCGCCGGCGAAGAGAGAGAGATATATCAAAAACGGCGTTTCTATATGGATTTTGGGCTTAATTTAAGCGGCCCAAAATGTTAGTTTGGCCCAACTTAATTAAAATGGCCCGTATAAAAATACAGTATAAAATACTCGGTTTATACTCGGTTTGTACGCGGTTTGGCACGCAAATCGAGGTCGATTTATGTCGGTTATCATGAGAAAACGGAGTCCGTTTTCCGTTCAAACGGAGTCCGTTTGCGTTGACCGTGTCCGTTTCGGGTTGACCCGCGTACGACACGTG